>JAHLGO010016993.1:0-11520 GCA_020615895.1 Ceriops decandra | reverse complement strand
GTTTACTACATTTTTTGTCTAGTTTACATTCTTTATTTATCTTATTGTTTTAGTTTCAAATCTAGTGGCCAAGATTCTCTATTTTTACCCTTTGTTTCTATTGGTTTTTTGAAGGTTAGACTTATATATTCATTTTTTAAAAAAATTTCTTTCACCCCTTTCCCTGATGTGTGTAATTTGACTCTGTTTCTTCCAATTTTAAAAGAATTGGGATTGGATTTCAATCCCTTTAGATGATATGTCATAGGATTTAGGATTGATATATCATATGTAATTTGAATCCTTGTTCTTTATCTTTTTTAGTCGTGGATTTAGGTTCTTATATGCTTGTTTTTATTCTACTCTTTGCCATGCTCTATTCCTTTTCATTGGTTTGCTTGCATGACTCTATTCATCAATACTATTTCTTGACTGCATCATTATGTCTCTTTGGTTTTCCCTTTATCCTTAATTGTCTTTTGATGATGTCAAGAGATTGCTTTGGGAGAAGAGTCAAACACCATTTAGTCAAGTAATTGGTGAGTTGTTGGTAGTGCCTAAGTCTTTAAGCATGTTACTGTTATACATCTTAATTGTGATTCTTAAATCAAAGTATAGTAGTTTACTACATTTCTTGTCTAGTTTACATTCTTTATTTATCTTATTGTTTTAGTTTCAGATCTAGTGGCCAAGATTCTCTATTTTAACCCTTTGTTTCTATTGGTTTTTTGAAGGTTAGACTTATATATTCATTTTTAAAAAAACATTTCTTTCTCCCCTTTCCCTGATGTATGTAATTTGACTCTGTTTCTTCCAATTTTGAGAGAAGTGGGATTAGATTTCAATCCCTTTAGATGATATATCATAGGATTTAGGATTGATATATCATATGTAATTTGCATCCTTGTTCTTTATCTTTTTCATTGGTGGATTTAGGATCTTATATGCTTGTTTTTATACTACTCTTTGCCAAGCTATATTCCTTTTCATTTGTTTGCTTGCATGACTCTAGTCATCAATACTATTTCTTGACTACATCGTTATGCATCTTTGGTTTTCCCTTTATCCTTAATTGTATTTTGATGATGTCAAGAGATTGCTTTGGAGAAGAGTCAAACACCTTTTAGTCAAGTAATTGTTGAGTTGTTGGTAGTGCCTAAGTTTTCAAGCATGTTACTGTTATACATTTTAATTGTGATTCCTAAATCAAAGTATAGTAGTTTACTACATTTCTTGTCTAGTTTACATTTTTTATTTATCTTATTGTTTTAGTTTCAGGTCTAGTGGCCAAGATTCTCTATTTTAACCCTTTGTTTCTATTGGTTTTCTAAAGGTTAGACTTATATATTCATTTTTTTTTTTGCAAATTTCATTCCCTCCTTTCCCTGAAGTATGTAATTTGACTCTGTTTCTTCCAATTTTGAGAGAAGTGGGATTAGATTTCGATCCCTTTAGATGATATATCAACATTTATAAGGTCTTCTACAATTTTGAACTTTAAGAATGTTGGCTAATTGACCGACTTTTATTGGTGCTTGTCTAAATGGGCAAGAGTTCACCACTTGTGAAACTAAATGATTGCTTAGCTGTCTTCTTGCTTGTTACTTTTTTTTTCCATATTTTTCGCCCTATTATTCTCCTGATTGATTCTTAGTTGAATAATATTATTCAATATTTCATTCTCCATATATTGATCAATCGTACAAAGGGCTGACACATGCTGTCTTTATCCAATAATAAGGGCATTTGGTTGGTTGGGAAAGGGGTTGGGAAAAGGTACGTCTTGACCATTATTGGCATTAGTTACTTCTTGGCAACATGTATCCATGATAATCCAAATTTCTGTTTTCTTTTAAAAAATTTTTAGCTATACTTTGCTCCATATTAGCTTGTTTATTTTGCATTGCAGCAATCCAGCCTCTATTGTTAGTAATATGCCTAAAGGAACTTTCAAGAGCTTAGCAAAGAAGAGGAGCAGAGAGCTTCACAATGGAGTACTTCCTTCCCTTGGAAAATGTTTTGCAGTCATTCAATTAATCTTATATTTTTGTTTTAGGTATTGAAAAGTATCTTTTGAATAGTTATTACTTTATGTGTTACTATTTGAAATTTAAAATGAGGTAGTTCTCTTAGTTCTAATTTTTTTTCTCTTGCTTGAGCCTTTTACTCTTTGCAGCTCAGCTCTCTCTCTCTCTCTCTCTCTCTCCCTCTGTCTCTCTCTCTCTCTCTCCTACTTTAAAACAAACACAAAGCATAAGTTTGCTACCTTAAAATAAACACAGATCAAATGTTGATAAGTACCTAGAAGAAGACAAAAAGAGATTTAACTATGGAGGAATCTTCCTCCTAGTTTTTTCCTTCTTTTTTTTTGTTTCTTTTTTTCCTCTCCACCATTCCCTTATTTTTATATGATATCTCTCATTCATATGAAATCTATATTTCAATTGATGATTCCTTTAAACCCCTCTAACATGGTTCAATCTTAGTTAAAGCTTTAATCATGCATTTTATATATTATCAATGTAACTGAGGGAAAAGACCAAAAACATTTTTGTCTTATTCTAGATCGTGCATGCTATAATATAGTTGCAATATAGATTGTTTATGCAATTGTTCCGTTTATGGCTTATCATGCAACAAAGCAAAAGAAAAGATTGAAGATTTGCAAAGACACATCACTATTAGACATTGTCAATGCAAATAAGAAAGCTGTAAGCCTCTTTTTAGTTCCAACTTTCTCCATGCAGTACCTATTCATGTGTTGGTGGAAAATGGTTGAAGACAATTAAAAAGTTTATACTTTTTTATGAAATTTTGCAAAATGAACTTGTGGAAATTTTTAGTAGTTTTTTTTTTTTTGGCACTTTTCTTTCACATCTAGTATTATACTTTGGTCTCAGTCTTCTTCCACAATAACACACTCTCTTCCATTGTAGGCTTTTTCATTTAGAATGTCAATGTTCTTTTTAATGTCGTGTAGCCTATTTCAAAACCATGAATCATAGATTGCAATTAAATTATCATGTGGCCAATGAACGTGACAATGTTGAAAAAGTTAATCTGATTTAGTTGCTTATGGTAGCTATCATTCAATTTTTGTAAAAATTTTGTTAGTGTTCAAAGAGTTGGTCTGAATTTTAGTAATTAGCATTTCTTGATAACCTTTTGTTCAGATTAAGTTGTCTTGTTTTGGTCATCTTCGAGCATGTTGCTGCTTTTAAATGTGTTAGTTTCTCTTTTTAGGCCAATAGAAGAGCATGGTAATAGTGATTATTATAAAGTGTCATTGCTGCCCTCTTGGCACCTAAATTCTAGTTCATAACTCCCCCTTTGTTTTTAGCTTGCTACTCTGTAAGTTTTTAGCTACAGAAGTGTGACTAGCCTTTGACTTTCCTATTTAACAGATGATAAATATTCATCCATAGTCTTCTTCAAATCAATTGTCTGAATATACGATTTTGTATGCTCTGCATATACATTTTAGGAAAAACAAGGTAGCATAAAATTCGTCATGTGTTTTATTGCCAAGCAAAAGAGATTTTTGTTAAACAAGGCTGAATTATTGTTGATTGCTATTGACATTAACATGGTTGACTGTCTCTTGCTAATTTAATATGGCTTGTATGGTTTATTAGTTGAGGTAGATGGGTATCTTTCATGTTTACATTTGTTTTCTGTTATGACCACATAGCCATATCATTTTTGCATCAAATTTTGTGATATAGATATGCCATTTGAAGAAAATTTGACAAATCAAAAGTTATAAAATGGAAAGTTATAGTGTTTTTTGTTTTGTTGGGGTTAGTTTTGGAATTTCTGTTAAGTAATTAGGAGAAACATAGAATCTCTTGAGTAGAAAAGTAGAAAATTTTATGCTACAAGGTCTACTTCTAGTTTTTGTTTGACTTTTGCTCAAGCTTGTGATTTTTTTTCGCCAATGCCAAAAATAATGCGATGTGTATATTATCCCTTGAAACCTAAAACAGCATGGCTTAATGTGCCATTTGCCACTGGATTTGACCTTACGCCATTAGTATGGACCTTAGCCAATTAACATCTATTATTAGAGTAGGGTGGTTATAAGTAGGTTAAATTGCCATTGCATTGGTGTTTTGATAATGGCAATGCCAGCTAGATTTGAATTTAGTTATAATTACTATAGGGGTCAATTGCACAAATTTCAAAATTAATTTCTATGTCAAGTTATAATTAGGCATAAATGAGGTTGTTGGAGTTATTGGATAGGAAGGATAAGAGGATAAACTTTAATGTTGGGCTTAGGAGTTGAGAAGGAAAAGAGCATAGTTTAAAGTAGTGATTGATCTAACGATGTGGGAAGAGGAGACCCACAAATCTTACCTCCATACTTTAGTCCTTGATTGATCGGAACTTGAATTAAAGGTAGTTAAAAAATGGAAATGGCCCTTTACCCCATATAAGCGTTCTTTTGTTTGTTTCAATCACTTTAAGGAGCCATTTGCTTAGGATGTTTCGTTTCATGGATAACTCTCATGCTCATTTTCCATGCACCAAAAAATAAATAAATAAAGAAGGATAAGTCTCAAGTTCTCCCTTTTTGCTTTTTTCTTACTATCTAGCTCAAACCATATAAAATTAATTGAGGTAGTTTTATAAAGCTTGCATCTAGTTAAATGGAAAATTCATTTTCTTATTTGTTAAGAGCATGTACTAGCAGAATGAATAAAATGTTAGAACTTTTCTAGAATTTCTCTTTATGAAATTCTATTTCTATAATACAGGATCTTTCTTTATGTGAATACTAGTAATAAAATTGTAATTGAAATCAACATACCGTTGTCCATTATGCTGATGTCCCACAGTGGAGATGAGTATCCTCTTCCGTTTCGTTCCTAAACGCTTATCTCTTTTCTCCTACTCTTCCCTTTCTTTTCTTTACGTTTTCTCTCTGATGGTTGAGATCTTAGGAAATGTCTGTAATAGTATATATATATATATATATCTATACCTATTATTACTTTCCTGTAACCGTTACCTTTTTAAGAAAATCCTCCTCTTCTGTAACGGTCATCTTAAATAGGAAGATATTTCTCTTCCTGTAACGTTTTTCCTTAATAGGGGGAGTGGAGGGATTTTAAACCCGATGACCCAAATTACCGTTATACCTAACCGACCATCATATTAGGCCTTTTATTTTGGGTCATACTTTAAATGACATGGGCCACTCATATTAATTAATTTAACAATCTCCCACTTGGCCCATGTCATGACTTGATGAAACAATAACAATTAAGTGTGCACAATTCTTAAAGATCATCAAATCACAACACTTGATTGAATTAAAATGATTGGATCATGGCGGTCACACACTTATAGCGACATGATTCCTTCCATGTATCATATAATCATCATAATTCATAATAACCTTACTGAGGAATATTGAAACTTTAATTTTCATTCCCATATATGCCATTAGTTATCTCACAAACTATAATCGTATACAACTGAACAGAGATAACAAAGCACAAGCAAAATCATAACTTTAATTGAATTCATGAGTGTCACAATAATATGAGCATCCTAAAATATTGGCTTTCAAGAGAATGAGGACCTGTCCATAATGCCCATCCAATCAACATATCTAGTAAATGTTTTCAGTGGCAAACCTTTAGTTAACGGGTCCGCTATCATCAATTCAGTACTAATATGCTCAATAAACACTCTTTGGTTTTGCACTTCTTCTTTAACAGATAGGTATTTCAAATCCATATATTTTGCACCTTTAAAATACCTATCATTCTTAGAAAAGAAGACTGCTACAGAATTATCACAATAAATTCTTACCAAACCAAGCCTTAAGACAAAATTTCGCAACCATAATGCATGAACAGTAGCCTCAAAGCATGCTACAAATTCAACCTCCATAATGGAAGTAGCAATGACAAACTGCTTCCCACTTTTCTATGAAACTGCTTTTCTATTCGACAGAAACATGTAACCAAATGTAGATTTCCTCAAGTCTACACATCCATCATAATCTGAATCCGAATAGCCTACTACTTCAAGATGACTTGATCTTTTATAAGTAAGCATGTAATCTTTGGTGCCTTGTAAGTACCTAAGCATTTTCTCTCTGGCTTTCCAATGATCTATTCCAGGATTACTTTGATATCGGCCAAACATTCCAACTGCGAAACTGATATCTGGCTGAGTACATGTTTACGCATACATCAGGCTTCCAACCAGTAATGCATAGGGAATTGATTCCATCGCTTTCCATTCCAAATCATTCTTTGGACATTGCAATTCACTAAACTTGTCCCCTTTCTGAATTGGAACTATTCATGTTGAGCAATTTTCCATTCTAAATCTCTCTAATACTTTATCGATATAGCCTTTCTAAGACAATCCTAACAATCCTTATGATCTATCACGGAATTTCTCTATTCCTATCACATAGGATGCCTCATTCATATCTTTCATTTCAAAAGTTTCAAAGAGAAATTTCTTTACATCATGTAACAAACCCATATCATTAGCAGCCAAAAGAATGTTATTGACATATAGGACTAATATAATGAACTTGCCCCCACTGACCTTCATATAGATACACTGATCAATGGTGTTCTCTACAAAACCATATGACGTAGTGGTATTATTGAACTTAATAGACCATTGTCGGAAGGCTTGTTTCAGTCCATATATCGATTTCTTTAATTTACACACCAAATTTTCTTGCCCGGTGGTGGTGAAACCTTCAAGTTGGTCCATATACACTTCCTCTTCCAAGTCACCGTTCAGAAAGGCGGTCTTTACATCCATTTGGTGAAGCTCTAGATCATTATGAGCCACCAAAGCTATAATAATTCTTAAGGGGTCTTTCTTAAAGACTGGAGAGAAAGTCGCCTTATAGTTAATATCATCCCTTTGAGTGAAACCTTTGGCAACAAGTCTGGCCTTATACCTTTCGATGTTACCTTTTGAGTTTCGCTTGGTCTTAAAGACCCACTTACAGCCAACTCGTTTTGATCCTTCAGGTAACTCTACTAGTTCCCAGACTTGGTTTACATCCATCGATTTCATCTCTTCCTTCATGGCATTGAACCACCTTTCAGAATCATTACATTCCATGACTTGTTTAAATGAGACTGGATCTTTATCAATGCTCAATTCCAATTCATTCTCAAGTGAGTAGACCACATAATCATTCGAAACAGCTAGCCTTTTCTGTCTTGTAGACCTCCGTAATGCCATTTCTTGTGGTATCACTTGTTCATTTGTAAATTGAACATTGTCACTTGGTTCATCTCTTATGTGTTGACTTTGCGTGTTTCAAGTATCAATTTATTGTCCTTGCATGTCACATGATTGTGATGCAACATAAGGAACAACAATTTGAGTAGAAACACTGGGTGTGGGGATACCAACCTGAGTAGGAGTACTTACTGTGGATCTTTCATTTTGTAATTCTTTACTATCCACCTTTCATGATTCCCCACTCCCACTGAACTGGCCACTTTCAATGAACCGAACATTACCAGACTCAACTATTCTAGTATTATGGTTAGGACAATAGAACCTATACCTTTTGGACTTTTCAGGATAGCCAATGAAGTAACCACTAATAGTTCTCGCATCAAGCTTTCCTTCATGTGGATTGTATATCCTTACTTTTGCTGGACAACCCCAAACATGAAGGTGTCTCAAACTGGGTTTCCTCCCTGTCCATAACTCGTAAGGAGTTTTAGGGACAGCCTTACTAGGAACCCTATTCAGCAGATATACAGCAGCTCTTAATGCATGCATCCACAAGGATAAGGGTATTGTACTGTAATTCAACATGCTCCTAACCATATCCATAAGTGTGTGATTCTGCCTTTTCGCTACACCATTCTGTTATGGTGTACCAGGCATTATATACCGTGCACATATGCCTCGACTTTTAAGAAGTTTTGTAAATGGACCAAGACATTGTCCACTTTCATTAAATTTTCCATAATATTCACCACCCTTATCTGACTTAATCACTTTTACTTTTCTATCTAACTGCCTTTCCACTTCATTAATAAACACCTTTAGGATGTTTACTGACTGAGACTTTTAATGTAGTAGATACAAGTAACAATACCGTGAGTAGTCATCTATAAAGGTGATGAAATATTTCTCACCACCCCATGTTGGGATATCAAACGGGCCGCAAATATCAGTGTGTATCAATTCTAAGGCTCATTGCTTCTCATGGCTGGGTTCTTTGATGTATGTCTTGTTTGTTTCCCTTTTATACAATCAATACATACATTCCAATCAGTAAAATCCAATTGAGGTAGGACATCACCTTTCACCAACCTCAATATCCTTTCTTTGGATATATGACCCAATCTTTGATGTCATAAGAAAGCAAAACTTTCATCATGCACATTACGTTTGTTACCTATACTATGCTCAACAAGAAATATGGAATCAGCATACATAGCATCAAGATTAAAACGGTACAAATCATCAATCAAAGTTCCAGATCCATAATAGTACGAATGTCTATCCAATGAAAATGCACTGTTTCCAATCTCAAGGTTAAATCCTTCTTTATCCAACTTTGCAACAGAAACTAAATTTCTAGCACATTCAGGAACATAGAGACACTTTTCTAGATCCAGATGACACTTAGCGTCCAAGATCAATCTGTACGTCCCAATTCCTTCTATTCGTGCCTTCATTCTGTTTCCCATATAGAGAAACTTCTCAGTTCCTGTTATGGGCTGGATTGAAAGGAATCCCTGCATAATATGTGACACATAAATAGTAGCTCTAGAATCTAACCACCAAGTATTATTGGGCACTTCAATTATATTTGATTCAAAACATACTGATATACAGTACGTACCTTTCTTTTTGAACCAAGCCTTTCTTTTTGGGCAATCATTCTTGAAGTGACCCAGCCTTTTGCAGAAGAAACATTTCTAATCCTTTTGGATCCGACCTCAAGTGACTTTCATAGAGGCTTTGTCCTTCTTCTTACCTTTCTTATGTGGTTTGGACTTGCTACCACTAGCATTATTACGAACGATGAGATGAATGGAGTGATCCTTCATCTTCTTTAATCTCCCTTCCTCCTAAACTAACATGGCCTTAATTTCTTGAAAGTTCCATTTCTCTTTAATAATGTTATAATTCACTTGGAACTGGCCAAATTTAGGAGGCAGTGAGTTTATGATGAATTGAACCAAAAATGATTCACTCACATCCATGGCCATTGTTTTCAACCTTATTGCTAGATTAGCCATACTGGTCACATGATCATGAATGGGCTGTGACCAATCAAATTTCTTGGTTGTCAGCTCACTCATTAGGGTTTCTACGATGGATTTATCAGTTATATCTGACTAAGAGTATTCTTTAATTCTCATCAGAAATTCCCTCGCATTTTTCGTCTTAGGCATCGATGGCTTGACGTTTTCAGTCATCGTCATCCGCATCAAATTCAGACTCAGCCTATTGGACCGTACCCAAGCCTCATAAAAAGATTTATCAGATTTTGTACTGGTCCCTGTAATGGTTGTAGGCTTTTCATCCAAAATGACTGCTAAGTCGAAGCCCAATATACCTAAATGAAACTGAATATGCTCAGACCATTCTGCATAGTTCAGCCCATTGAATTTGATCATCGAATTACCTAAGGCAAATACATTACTGGAAGCTGTAAACATAATCCAAATTTATACCTTAATGCTTTGAGTAAACTCTAATGGATTCAGATACATACACTATAAACTTTAATCATGTATTTAAGTTCACCTTTGGGTGATCCTTAAATACATAACTTTAATCAATAATGATGCTAATTTAAATATACTTTAATAGATCAATTAATCATACTAGAGTTAACATGAATGTCATCTTTGGATATATAATCATGTTTACCCAATATATCAATTAATCCCTTTTAGTGTCATTAATTACAAGCAATGATCTATCTTTGGATGATCTCCTAGCTTCATAATTAATAACCACAATTGTTCATTTCAAAACATTTTATTAGCATCCAAAAATGAACAATTAAAATTCACAATCAACTGTTCAAATCCTTTCAAAGCCAGGCCACTTTGGTGACTATCAAGCTTTCAATATTTGACTTATATTGATGTGAATTTAATAAACTTTAAAAATCTTCAATTATGAAGACTTAAATTATCTTTTATGTGGGAGTTTTCCAATAACTGGTCCCCTTTTCACAGTGGCATCCATTCGGACCCGCAGCACCACCATACTGCAGGTGGCACACCCACATGCTGCTTCTAACCCGGCGACCCGCGATGGCAACATCACTGTTCTGCTGCCTCTTGCCGATTGACCCACGGTGGCAGCACCACCATACTGCTGCCTTCGACCGAGCGACCCACGGTGGCAGCACCACCGTACTATTGCCTCCATCCGAGCGACCCTCGGTGGCAGCACCACCGTTCTGTGGGCGTAGCCAGCGTGCTGCCTCTGGGCGTTGCCCCTGCTCGACCTGGGTCATCGGCCATACCCGGGAGTAGAAGCTTGTCGGATCCTTCCTCCACCGATTCGGGTTCCACCACACCATACAGACCGATTTGTGTTCCCAACCTACCCAACAGATCCGATTCGGATTCTTGCCATACCTAGAACCACGGCCCTTATCGGAATTGTGATCTCCTCATTCCGCCGTACCCACAGACCAGACCGATACGTGTCTTCGGTCGTTCCCAAGAGAAAACCCCAGATCGATTCAGGTCTCCCACCGACAACAAAACATAGCCTTCATCGATCTGTACCCAAATCCGTTAGGGACGGCGGTTGTATCCGAAAGCACGAGGCCGATCTGCCATACCCAGATCCATTCGGGTCCGGTGGCGTACAGTCCTCGTGCCAGCTTTCCTTTTTCCTTTTGATGCCGGTCGTTTCACCGGTACTGACTTTCCATGGCCGGCATTTCTCCGTTCAACACCGGCCGTTTCGTTAAGTATAGTAAAATCAGAGAAAACAAACGTATATCCGCAAAAACATAAAAGGGAAATACGTTGTACAGCACAACAGGAAAACAAATAAATTGCAATATTTGCAGACCCACTCTAATACCAATTGTTAGAACTTTTCTAGAATTTCTCTTTATGAAATTCTATTTCTATAATACAGGATCTTTCTTTGTGCGAATACTAGCAATAAAATTGTAATTGAAATCAACATACCATTGTCTATTATGCTGATGTCCCACAGTGGAGATGAGTATCCTCTTTTGTTTCATTCCTAAACGCTTCTCTCTTTTCTCCTACTCTTCCCTTTCTTTTCTTTACGTTTTCTCTCTGATGGTTGAGATCTTAGGAAAGGTCTATAATAGTATATATATATATACCCATTATTCCTTTCCTGTAACTGTTACCTTTTTAGGAAAATCCTCTTCTTCTGTAACAGTCATCTTAAATAGGAAGATATTTCTCTTCCTGTAACGTTTTTTCTTAATAGGGGGAGTGGAAGGATTTTAAACCCGATGACCCAAATTACCGTTATACCTAACCGACCATCATATTAGGCCTTTCATTTTGG
>JAHLGO010016983.1:0-17831 GCA_020615895.1 Ceriops decandra | reverse complement strand
AGGTATTTTTAGCTATTCTATTTCAACATAAAAAATAATTATTCAAAAACACCTAACTAGTTTAAATAGAGGTGGCAATACTTTAGATCCACTCTTGAACTCCTCAGGGAACCTTGCTAAACTCTTTTTTTTATAACTTATGTTTTTGTAACTCTCTTTTCTCTTTTGCAAAACATGATTTTGCAGCTCTTTTTTCTCTTCAACTCTATAAAACACATTTTTACAACTCACTTTTCTTGTTTGTAGAACACATTTTTGTAGCTCTTATATGGCCTGCAGCACTTTCTCTTTTCAAGCTCTCTTTTATTTTTGCAGTACTCTCTTTTGTCAAGCTCTCTCTCTCTTTTTTTTGCAGCACTTTCTCTTGTCATTCTCTCTCTAATTTTCTGTAGAGCACATACCTCTTGGTAGCTACATGGATATATTTATAAGCCTTGAGTTTAGGGTTGCTTTATCATCAATGGTTAGCATTGATTCCCAAAATTTAAGGTCAATGGTCAACATTGACTCATTGAATTTAAGGTTGACCTACCATCAACAATTTTGAAAAAAAATCTCTTTGCATCTCAGTGACATTCATAACATCAAATGAATAAGGAAAAATATGCGAGATGCTATTGACAATAAATCCAACATTAGCCATCAAATATGGGGTTAATAATCTCCTTCTTTAGATTTGTTGGCAACACATTAAATCCATAAATCAACATTTAAGAGTAGCAAATTTTGACATTCACAAATCCCCCTAAAACATACATCTCCCTTTTACATATGGGCATGATTCCAATTGAAAGTAACCTTTAACTTCCTTTTTTTTCTACTTCTCCACCTTTATTTGATTTTCTCCTTTGGATTTATCAAGCTACTCTCCTTTTTGATCAGTATATACTCTCTTCGGGTTTATGCAAAATATCTCCCCTTTTGATAACAAATCCAAAGAATAATAGAAAAGGGAAAATGAGGGGAGGTTATAAGCATACCTCAACCTTTAAGGGGTGGCTGAACACATAAATTCAGTTTTAACTTCTAGAACATCTCTTTTGGCAAAGGTTTGGTGAATATATCTGAATGAATAAGCTCTAATGGCATTTTGTTTAAATCTTCACATTTTTGTGGGTAGCATTTACCATTTTCCCTTTTTGACAAGTGATGCAAATGATATTTCTTTCTTTTCTCAACTTGGGTACGTTTTTCACAACTTCATTTTTGGACAATTTGTTTAGCCCCTTTTGTCCAAGATGTCTTAATCTCCTATGCCATAAAACATTGTCGTCTTTGGTGCTCATATAGCATGTGTTTTTGCTATTAGAAACTTGGTATATGTTTCTATTTTTTTTTCTCCCTTTGTAAGAACAACACCATCACTTAATCTTTTTACTGTGTAGCCACTCTTACTAAAAGTAACTTCATGCCCATTATCACAAAGTTGGCCACCATTGATTAGATTGTATTTTAGCTCTTCAACATATAGCATTGCCTTTAATTTCAACTTTTTTACACTAATTTTAGCAGCATCAACACCTTTGATTTTTAAGGCACCATCATTGCCAAATGTGATTGACCCTCAATCATATTTTATACTTCCTTTAACATCATGAGGTCTCTTGTCATATGTGAAGAGTAGTTACTGTTTAGGATTAATGGCTTTTCTTTCTTAGAAGCTTTTAAGGCTACTTCTACAACTATAACCATTTCCCTTCCTCTTCTTCTTCTTAGGTCAAACATAGGAGCATATGTAGGTGTTCTCCTTTGCTTTAACTAGGTAGCAATATGAAGCATTCCTCAGTAGTATGTCTAGCCTTTTTGCATCTTCCATAAATTTCTTCCAACATATAAAATTTGTTTCTTAATGGAATATGACTTCTTTTCACTTGAGGCTATCTCCTTCTTGATAGAGTCTCCCCTTAGACTGTTGCCTCACATTCCTCTTTATTATAAGCCCATTACTCCAACACACACTAGCCTTTTGCCCATACTTACTACAGCTCCAACAAAATCCTTCAAATCTGAATTTTCTTCTTTCACCAAATTCATATTTCCTATCTTTAGCAACTGTTATGGCAACCTTCTTTTTGTCTTTGACAACCTATCTCCTTTAGAGAGGAGTTTCCATCACATCTTTCATAATCCATTTTATCATGGGTTGGTTTCTCTTCACCGTAATGTCATTGTGTTTGCTTTTAGGCACAAACACAATTTTCTTCTTCTTTGCTAACTTCTCATTTGGCTTTTCAATATTGTCAAGTCCTTTCTTTCCCATGGAATGGGGTCATTGTTTGCTTTAATACACATCCAACTTTTTGGTAGCATCATTTTTGATAGCATTTCCTGAAGAGGACTCTTCTTTTACTTCTATGGCTTGTATAAAGCTTTCCTTATACATTTTCAATTCATATTTAGCCTTGTGGAACTTAACTTACAAAATTAGCACTTTTACTCTTATGCAATAACCATAGTGCCAAGATCTTTGTTCATTAGGGCCAAATATTGTTTTTGCTGTAATCCTTTTTGCTAGATTTCAAAGTAATGCCTAGGAGTCCTATCTCATGGTGGCTAAGAGAATTCTCAGGCATGTGAAGGACACAACTAATTATGGGCTGCTTTATGATAGGAGAGGATAGCTTAATCTGTATTGATATACATATATAGATTGGGTTGGAAATTATGATGATAGAAGGTTAACGTCTGGTGGTGCATTTTATTTGGGTAGTAGATGTGTTTCATGACATAGCAATAAGTAAAATTTAGTAACTCTAAGTACTGTAGAGGCTAAATATATGGTTACAACTCAAGCTTGTACTCAACTGTTATGGATGAAACAACAACTTAAAGATATGAAGGTGGATGTACAACCACCATTGCTGATTGGCTGTGACAACTAGAGTGCCATCAATTTGTCAAAGAATCATGTCCAACACTCCAAAACTAAACACATTGAAATCAAGTACCACTTCATTAAAGAAAAGATGGAGAAAAATGAAGTAAAACTAGAGTATGTGCCTACCTTGGAGCAAGTTTCCAATATATTCATAAACCTTTATCAAGAGAGATATTCCAAAAGTTAAGGCTAATCTTATGTGTTTAGCCAACCTCTTGAGGTTGAGGTATTTGGTAATCCCTCTCCCCTTCCCTCTACTATTATTCTTTGGATTTGTTGTCAAAGGGGTAGAGTTTTTTACATAAATCCAAAGAAAGTATATACTGGTCAAAAAGAGGAGTAACTTGATGGATAAATGGGGAGAACTTGTAAAGGTGGATAAGTAAACAGGGGGAGTGGCAAGTGATGCATGTTTCAGGGGGAACTAAATGACTTTATGCAAGGGATGTTGTACATGGTTGGATTTAATATGTTGCCAACAAATCCAAAAGAGGAGATTGTTAAGCCCATCTTTGATGGCTAGTGTTGCATTTATTGTCAACACCATCTCACACGGTTATATATGTTGATTGGATGTTAAGAATGTCATTGAGATGTAGTGAGGTCATTGGGAGAAACCAGTGATGACTAGTCAACCTTGGCGTTGAGGAGCTAATATTGACTATTGACCTTAAATTTTAGGGGTCAAGATTGACTGTTGATTGTAAATTTTAGGAAGTCAATATTGACTATTGACCCTAAATTTTAATACTTAAATCTAGTCATTGATTGTAAGGTAACATGTGGGAATTATTGATGACCATTGATGATTATGTAGCTCTAATCCTAAGATTCTATAAATACCTTTAGGTGTCTTGCAAAAAGTAGAAAAGGGGTTATGGAAAATTGAGTGAACGACAAAAAGAGGTAAGCGAAAAATCAATGGAAAAAGAGAGGTAAACTGCAAAAATGAGGCAGCCACCAAGTAAGGCAGTTAGCCAAGGAGAAAGAAGCAGCCACCAAGGAAAGAAGGGAAGAGCAGTCACCAAGGAAAGAAGGCAAGGGAGTCGACAAAAGTGAGAGCAGCAACCACTAAGGAAAGGTAGCAAGGCAGCTACTCAAGGAGAGAAAGAAAGAAGGAGCAATTGCAAGTAAGAGGTGGAGCAGTAGCTAGCAAGTGGTGGAGTAGTAGCTGACAAGTGGTGGAGCAATAGCAGAAGGGTCTTGCATTAGCAACCAATGCGCAGGGATAGCAGTAGCAGCATGAGAAAATAGCTGCAACATGTAGGGAAAGTAGCAAGGGGGTGAGAAATTTGTTGCAGCACACTGGGAGAGCAAAAGCAGTGCGAGAAAACTATTGCAACACGTGGAAAAGTAGCAACATGTGTGGATAACAGCAGAAGCACATGCGGACAACATAGGCAAATAGGAGGAACAGGTGGTAAGGATAGCAGTTGTTGTGCGCGCAAAAAACAGGTGTAGAGAGCATGGACACTAGCCATAGCCCATGTAGATAGTAGACATAGAGCGTGTGGACAGTAGGTGTAGAGAGCATAGACACTAGCCACAACACACGCAGACAACAGGCATCGAGAGTGTAGACAACAAGTGCAAAGAGCGCAGACACCAGCCATAGTGTGTGTGGATAGCAGGCATATAGAGCACAAACAACAACCACAGTGCAAGCCGTTAGCACATGTAGAAAGCATAGAAAACAGGTGCAGAGAGCACAAATACCGGCCATAGCACATGCAGATAGCAAGTGCAGAGAGCATGGACAGTGGGAGCATAGTGCGAGTGGACTGTAGGCATAGAGCACACGGATGGCAAACACAACTTTTGTGGACAACAGGCACTGCGTGTGTGAACAGTAGTCATAGTGCACGCGGATAGTAGCAACACATATAGACAACATTTACAATGCACACAAACAACAGCGGATAGACGAGGCAGCGCGTACGGACAATATTAACAGAGCATACGAATAACATTAATAGTGCACATAGACAGCAGTGGCAGTGTGCAGGCAGCACCAGAAGTGGGTGAGATAACACCGGCAATGAAGGAAGGAGAAGATCCATATTCTACTTTAGTATATTGTAGTTATAGAGAGATTTTTCTCCAGGATAGGTTTTTTCGTAAGCTCTTAATATATTTGTTGAAAAATAGGGTGGGATACCCTAAGAGTTATCAAGAGATCATTATAAGTGGTTAAGGAGTAGTCCTTCTACAAGTAGTGAAGGAGTGTTCTTTCCACAACATTAGTGTATCCCTTGATAAAAAGAGTGGATTGTGTGATTTAGGAGTGATCCTATCACATTGTGGACGTAACTCACACATTGTGAGTGAACCATGTAAAAAATTGTTATGTTCTTTTAGGTGCTTGCACATTGTTTCTTATTTGTACAGTTGCACTCACATAAAGTAGAAAATTAAAAATTGGATCATCAGCTCTAACAAGCCATAAAGGTTAAATCCGAATCAATTTGTAAAAGGAGGCTATTTCACATTGATTCACCCCCCTCTTAGTATGAGACTTAAACTGATTTTCATCAAGTGGTATCAAAGCCTAGTTTCACTGTTGATCCAATTTGTTTGCTTTGAATTAAGGTTGTGCATTACTGTGTGAGTTTCTATCTCTATTACTACTTGAAATCATGGATAACTTGAATAGTGTTAATAGTAAGGGCATCCTTACGTTTAATGGATAGAATTATTAGTTATGGAAGAATAGGATGCTCCCATATTTGATGTCCCTTGGTCTGATATGTTTGAGTTTGCTATTAATGGCTTCATCCCTATTGTTGAAGGTGATCCTATGATGCTAACTAATAAGAAGAACTTGGAGTGTGATGAAAAGGTAAGAAATGGCTTACACGCCTCCTTGTTAGATAAAGAATTTAGTAAGGTGATGGGGTGCAACACAACCAAATAAATTTGGGACAAACTGAAGAACATCTATGAAGGAGGCAAGGTTATGAAGGAAGCCAAGTTACAATTATGGAGGAGTAGATTCAAAGACATAAAGATGCAGAATGATGAAACTGTGGATGCATTCTTCACAAGAGTCAATGAAATTATGTGCTTCATTAGAGGCTATGGAGAGGAGATTTACAATGCCACTGTGGTAAGGAAAATACTCAAAACCTTGCCAGAAGTCTACAACACCAAAGTCTTTTTTATAGAAGATAGAGATCTAGATAGGTTGCCTTTAGATGACTTGCGCAGCATATTGGCAACTTATGAAATGAGAATAGCCCCAATAAAGAAAGAAATGAAGTCTAAGGTGGAGAAGGAGCTGGCTTTCAAGGCAATGAGGAAATCAAAGATTAAAGACCAAGAAGAGGAGTTTGACAACAACTTTGAAGAAGAAGATGACAATACTAAGCTGGAAGAAGTCATGGCATACATCACTAGGAACTTGAGGAAAAGAAAAGGGAAGTACAAGGAAAAATTACCCTTGAAGTGCTTTAGGTGTGGAGCAATTAGACACTTTAATATGGACTATCCAAAAAGAAAAGAAGCCAATAGTGAGGATGATGATGAGGCGGCCCTAAAGAGAAAGACAAAGCAATGCAGCTACTCAAAAGCTGGAAATTCTAGTGCCACGGGGAAAAAGAAGTTCTTTAGATCCAAAAGAAGAAATTTCCTAAGCAAGCAGGAGGAAGAAGAATCTAAAGAAGAAAGTGATGATGATTCTGATGATAAGGCTACAAAGGATGTGTTGGTCGCTCAAGTAGATGATGACCAAGAATCTTCAAGTGAGGAGGAATCAATAGAAAAGGAAGAGGATGAGTGGTTGCAACAACTTGAGAATGAGTTAAGAGCTTGTTTGCACAAAAACTGCAAGTTGGAAAAAGATGTAATTCATCTTAAGAAGCTATGTGAAAATTCTTTTGTTGATAAATCTAATCTCCAAGTGAAGGTAAAGAAGTTTGAAGCAAAAAAAAAGGAGTACTTGAAGGGAATTGAGGAGCTAAGAGTACTTAAGGTAGAGCATGGTAAGATACACAAAGACCTTGATGCTACGGTGATTGTAGAAGAGCAAGAGGTGCTGATTTTGCAAGCCAAGCTTTACAAGGCCGAGTCTAAACTAAAGAAGCATGAAGAAAGCTTTATGCAGGCCATGAAAGTGAAAGGAGAGTCATCATCAGCAAGTACCATCAAGGAGGATGTTACTAGAAAGTTAGATGAGTGTCTAAGCAATTACAGACCTCATTTTATGGGGAAAAAAGGGCTTAGCTACATTAAGAAGCCAAGTGAGAAGGTGCAAGAAAAGATGAAGATTATGTTTGTGCTAAAAGCAAGCACAATGATGTGATGAAAAAGAGAGAGCAACCTAAGTTAAAATGGGATAGGAAAGATGTGATAGAGACTCCCATTTAAGGGAGACAGGCTGTCATAGATGTAGAGAAGGCTACCACACCAATTGCTAAAGAAAAGAGACATGAATTTGGTAAAAGAAATAAAACCAAGTTTAAAGGATTTTATTAGAGCTGTGGTAAGTATGGGTATAAGGCAAATGTGTGTTGGAGCAATAGGCTGAGAGTGAAAAGAAATGTGGGCAAGAGTCTAAGGGGAGACTGTACTAAGAAAGGAGGTAGCTCAGGTAGACAAAAGTCATATTCCATTGAGAAACAGGTTTGATTTATTAGGAGAGATCTATGGAAGATGTGAAAGAGTTGGACACATTGCTAAGGACTGCTTGACATTGCTGCCCAGCCAAAGAATGCAAAGGAGAACACACCAACCATTACTGCCTAGTCAAGGAATGCATAGGAGAACACCTACACAAGCTTCATAATTCGACCAAAGAAGAAGAAGAGGAAGAGAAATGTCTATGGTTATGGAAATAGCCTTAAAAGCTTCCAAGAAAGAAAAGCCATGGATCTTGGACAATGGTTGCTCTTCACACATGACAGGAGACTCCAAGATGTTGAAAGGAGTAGCTAAATATAATGGAGGGTTAGTCAAATTTGGCAATGATGGTGCCTTAAAGATTCAAGGTATTGGTGTTGCTGAAATTGGTGCAAAAAAGCTGAAATCAAAGAAAGTCTGTATGTTAAAGGGCTAAAACACAATCTAATCAGTGTTAGCTAGCTTTGTGATGATGGACATAAAGTTACTTTCAACGAAAGCAGCTGGACAGTAAAGTGAATAAAAGATGGTGTCGTCCTTACTAAAGGTAAGGTGGTAAGAAACAAAGCAAGACTTGTCTGCAAAGGCTACTCACAAGTAGAAGGTGTTGACTTTGAAGAGACCTTTGCTCTAGTGGCTAGACTTGAAGCAATCAGAATATTCATGACCATTATTGCTCAAAGGAACTACACAGTCTATCAAATTGATGTGAAGTCTACATTCTTAAATGGAGAACTTGAAGAAGAGGTATCTATCGAATAGCTTGATGGTTTTATACTTGATTATGATGGCTCAAGTGTGTGCAAATTGTACAAGGATTTATATGGCTTAAAGCAAGCTCCAAAAGCATGGTATTCAAAGATGGATACATGCCTTAAGAACATGAAGTTTAGAAAAGGGACTGTGGATAGCAACCTCTATATCAAAGAAAATAACTAGGGCCAATTAATTGTTGTGGTTTATGTTGATGTCATAATCTTTGCTGCAAAAAAGGAGGCCCTGTGCACTACCTTTGTTGAACTGATGAGGAATTTTGAGATGTTGATGCTTGGTGAAATGAAATTATTCTTAAGATTACAGGTATTGCAAAGTGAGGATGGAATTTTTCTTTCCCAAGAAAAGTACGCTTGTGAGTTAGGTTTGGGATGGAGAATTCTAAAGAAGTAAGCACTCCTATCACAATTGAAACAAAGTTAAGAAAGGATAAAGAAGGCAACATGGTTGATTAGAAGGAAAACATGAAGTTGATTGTAAGCTTATTGTATTTGACAACACCAAGGACTAATGTTGTTTTTGTTGTAACCCTTTGTGCGAGATTTCAAAGTGACCCCAAGGAGTCCCATATCGTGGTGGCTAAGAGAATTCTCAAGTATGTGAAGGGCATAACTAATTATAGGCTACCTTATGATAGAAGTAGACAGTTTAATTTGTATGGATATACAGATGCAGATTGGGTTGGAAATTATGATGACAGAAGGTCAATGTCCGATGGTGCATTTTATTTGGGTAGTAGATGTGTTTTACGGCATAGCAAGAAGCAACATTCAGTAACTCTAAGTATTGTAGAGGCTAAATATATGGCTGTGACTCAGGCTTGTACTCAATTGCTATGGATAAAACAATAACTTTAAGATATAAAGGTAGATGTACAGCTACCATTGTTGATTAGTTGTGACAATTAGAGTGTCATCAATTTGTCAAAGAATCCTGTCCAACACTTCAGAACTAAACACATTGAAATCAAGTACAGATATATTCACCAAACCTCTGTCAAGATAAATGTTCCAAAAGTTATGGCTAATGTTATGTGTTTAGCTAACCCCTCGAGGTTGAAGTATTTGCTAACCCTTCTTCCCTTCCTTTTACTATTATTCTTTGGATTTGTTGTCAAAGGGGAAGATTTTTTTGCATAAATCCAAACAAAGTATATATTGGTCAAAAGGGGGAGTAGCTTGATGGATAAATGGGAAGAACTTGTGAAGGTGGAGAACTAGGCAAGGGGAGTAGCAAGTGATGCATGTTTTAGGGGGAGCCAAATGACTTGTGTAGGGGATATTGTGCAAGGTTGGATTTAATATGTTGCCAACAAATCCTACAGGGGAGATTATTGAGCCCATCTTTGATAGCTATTGTTGGATTTATTGTTAACACCATTTTACACTGTTATATGTGTTAATTTGATGTTAAGAATGCCATTGAGATGTAGTAAGGTCATTGAGAGAAACTAGTGATGACTAGTTAACCTGGGCTTTGAGGAGTCAATGTTGACTATTGATCGTAAATGTTAGGGGTCAAGATTGATCATTGACCCCAAATTTTAGGAAGTCAATATTGATTATTGACCTTAAATTTTAAGACTCAAATCTAGCTGGTGATTGTAGGGCAACTTGTGGGGATTAACAATGATCGTTGATGATTGTGTAGCTTTAGTCCCAAGGCTCTATAAATACCCATAGGTGTCTTGCATAAAGTAGAAAAAGGGCAGCAGAAAACTGAGTGAACAATAAAAAGACATGAACGACAAAGAGGAGGTAGCTATGCAGTTGGCCAAGGAGAGAGCAGTTGTCGAAAAGTTTAGCTCGGTTCCCATCAATTTAAATAACTCGCGCCAGAATTTACCTGTAAAGCGGGGGTCTCTGTCACTGATTATGCTCTTTGGCATGCCCCATAGCTTTATCACGTTCTTGAAGAACAAGCGAGCAGTTTCGTCCACCTTTCAATCAGCAAGAGCTGGAATGAAGGTGCCATACTTGCTAAACCGATCGACTACCACCATGATGCTTCTGCATCCTTCAGACTTTGGTAGAGCCATGATAAAATTCATTGAGACACTTTCCCAAGGCTTCCAAGGTGAGAGTAGTAGCCACCAAGGAGAGGCAGCCGGTGAAGGAGAGAAGGAAAGAAGGAGAAATTGCTAGCAGGAGGTGGAGCAACAATCGACAGGTGGTGGAGTAGCAGTCGGTAGGTGGTGGAGTAGTAGCAAAAGGGTCTTGCATTAGCAACCAACAGGTGGGGATAGCAGCGTAGCATGATAAAATAGTTGCAACGCATAGGGAGAGTAACAGCGGCATGAGAGAATAGTTGCAATGCACAGAGAGAGCAACAACAACAAGAGAAAATTGCTGCAGTGCGCAAGGAGAGCAGTAGTAGCATGAGAAAACTACTGCAACATGCAGGGAGAGCAGCAGTGGCACAAGAAATTTGTAGTAGCGTGTTGGGAGAGTAGCAATGGTGTGAGAAAATAACTATAACAAGTGGGGAGAGCAGCAGCAACATGAGAAAACTATTGCAGCATGTAAGAAAAGCAGCAATGTGCATGGATAACAATAGTAGCACATGTGAACAGCAGGCACAGTACATGTGGATAATAGGAATAGTGAGTGCAGACAGTAGCCGCAGTGCGCATGGACAGCAAGAGCAGTAGTGTAGCAAACATCGGCAGTGAAGGAAGGAGAAGATCTATATTCTACTTTAGTAGACTGTATACATCGAGTGATTGTTCTCTAGGAAAGGTTTTTCCATAAACTCTTGATAGATTTATTGAAAAATAGGATGGGATACCCTTGAACTGATCGGGAGATCAAGTTCTTGATCAGGAGATCATTGCAAGTGGTTAAGAAGTAGTCCTTCCACTAGTAGTGAATGAGTGATCCTTCCATAACATTAGTGTATCCCTTGATAACAAGAGTGGATTGTGTAATTTAAGAGTGATCCTATCACACTGTGGACGTAGCTCATACATCACGAGTGAACCACGTAAAATATTGTCGTATGTTCTTAGGTGTTTGCGCATTGTTTCTTATTTATACGGTTGCACTCACCTAAAGGTGAAAATTAAAAATTGAATCATCGGCTCTAATAAGCCACAAAGGTTAAATTTGAATTGATTTATAAAAAGAGGATATCTCACACTAATTCACATTCCTCTTAATGTAAGACCTAAATCGGTCCTCATTAAAGGCCAACTCCTTCTCTGCCTTATTATTCTTTTCTTTTTTCATTGGGGTTATTCTCATTTCATAATCCATCAATATGCTATGTAAATCATTTAGGGGCAACCTATCCAAATCTCTAACCTATATAGAGGAAACTTTGGCATTGAAAACTTCTAATAGGGTTCTAAGTATCTTTTTTATTATAGTAGCATCATTGATCTCCTCTCCATAGCCTCTAATGGAGCATACAATGTCATTTACTCTTGTAAAGAAAACATCTATAGATTTATTATTCAGTATCTTTATGTCTTTAAATCTGCTCCTCCAGATTTGTAGCTTGGCTTCCTTCATAACCTTGTCTCCTTCATAAATATTCTTCAATTTGTCCTAAATTTGCTTGACTGTGTTGCACCATATCACTTTGATGAATTCTTTATCTAATAAGGAGACATATAAGGCATTTTTAACCTTTCCATCATACTTTAACTTCTTCTTATCATTAGGCGTCATATTAACACCTTCAACAATAGGGGTGAAGCCACTAGTAGCAGATTTAAACTTATCTAGACCAAGTGACATTAGATATGAGAGCATTTTATTATTCTATAGTTGATAATTTTGTCCATCAAAAGTGAGAATGTCCTTGTTGTTCACATTGTTTATGCTTTCCATGTTATTAACCAATAGATAATATATTCATAACAATAGAAAAATTTTAGATTTAAGCAGAATGGATAAATAAAGGAAACCTTGCTATGATATCACTTAATGAAGACCTTTTTAGGTTTTACACTAAGAGGGGGAGGGGGTGAATTAGTGTGAGATATTTATAAATCTATCCCGATTAAACATTTGTGACCTATTAAAGTTGATAATCCAATTTTATCTTGCTTTTTTATGTGAGAAAGGGCAGATGAATATCAGTAAGCACAAGCACTTGAGAACACACAGAATTGTTACGTAATTCACTAAAAATGTATGAGTTATGTCTACGATGTGATAAGATCACTCAAAAATCACATGATCTACTTTTATTATCAAGGGATACAATTAAATTATGGAAGGATCACTCCTCAACCACTTATAATGATCTCTCTATCACTGGAAGAGTTAATCTCCTAATCACTCAAAGGATTGATCTCCCAATCACTCCAAGGGTCTTCCACCCTTTTTCAAGAAGTAGATAAGAAGTTTATAACAAAACTTCCCTAAGAAAGATCACTCAATGTGCATAAGCTGTTGTTGTAGAAAATAGATCTCCTTCCTCACTATTGGTTTCTCTCCTCAAGCTTTGTTAGTCTCTCCTCTCCTTTATTTTTGGTGCTGCCTCCTTTTGCCTTGGCAGGTTCTCTCCTCTACAGCTGGTGTTGCCTCTTTCTGCAGGTTCTCTTCTTTGATACTAGTTCTCTCTTGTTTTTGTAGGATCCTTATTCTATCTTTACAGGTTCCTCCTTTTGTAGGTTGATGTTGCTTCCTTCTTTCTTTGGTGCACTTACTGTTTCCTTTTGCTGTTGCCCTTTCCTTTTTCCTCTGACGATGCTGCTATTGTTTCTTTCTGCTGTTGCACTCTCCTTTTTCTTCTGGTGTTGCTGCTATCTCCTTTTGTCACTACACTCTCTCTTTCTCTTCTGTTGCTGGAGGCTTTCTCCTTCTTATTGCCACTGCTGGCTCCTTATTATTGTTGCTATTGCCTTCTCTTTGCTATAGCTGTTGCCTTCTCCTTGTTGTTATTGCCTTCTCTTTGTTGTTGCTATTGGCTTCTCCTGATTGCTATTGTGCTCTCCTTCCTTTAAAGCTACTGTTGTTTTCTCCTTTTAGATGCCACTACAGTCTTTCCTCTTAGATGTCGCTGCAGTTCTCTCCTCTTGGATGTTGTTATTGTCTTTCCTCTTGGATGTTGCTGTACTCTCTCCTTTTGGATGCTTATTGTATTTTTCCCCTCCTAGATGCTACTACACTCTCTTTTCTACAACTCACATTTTTGCAGCTCTATTTTCTCTTTTGTAAAACACATTTTTGCAACTCTTTTATGGTTTACAGCACTTTCTCTTATCAAGCTCTCTCTTTTGTTTTTGTAACACACTCTCTTGTCAAGCTTTCTTTTTTGTTTTTGTAGCATTTTCTCTTATTGAGCTCTCTCTTTTATTTTTGCAACACTTTCTCTTACCGTTTTCTCTTTAATTTTTTTGTAGAGCACACACCTCTTGGCAATTGCATGGATATATTCGTAAGCCTTGAGTTTAAGATTGCCCTATTATCAATGGTTAATATTGATTTCTAAGGGTTGTCCTATAATTAACAATAGGCATTGATTCATAAGATTTAGGGTCAATGCTCAAGTTTCAACAGTCAACATTGACTCATTGAATTTAGGGTTGAGCTACCATCAATGGTTTTGACAAACAATCTCTTTGCATTTCAACGACATTCACAACATAAAATCAACAACGACAAATTTGCGAGATGATGTTGACAACAAATTTGACGTTAGCCATCAAAGATGAGCTCAACAAAATTGAAAAGCATTTTAAACATTTATATAAATTCTTTTTCAATTACCAAGAAAAATGGTCTTGTGGCCTCCCACTCAAAGATCTCTTTATTCCAAACATAAATTCATTTCCTTGGTCATTATATCACCCAAGGAACCATTACTCTCATTGAAAGGTCTTTAGCCTTATCTAAAAAATTCCCAGTTAAAATCACAAATAAAACCTAGCTTCAATGATTCCTTAGAAGTTTGATTATGTCCTTGCTGATAGGTTTTCTTGGTTTTGGTTTTTTGGATGAGAAATGTTTGTTTAGTAATTGGCATTTTTTAAAGAGGTATTTGGAATATTTGAGGTTGAGAATCTCGATAATTAGGTTTTGTAAGGTAGATTTATGATTGGCAAGAGGTTAGATGCTTGTCTTAAATCTATGGTTAAAGAGATAGAAGAGGTATTAGAAAATCTCAAGCTTTGAGATCACTTGTTAAAGGTTAGGGTTACCTTTCCATCTTGGTTTTGTTGGACTTAGTGACTTTGATGTTTGGTTTTGCCTAAAGTGATGGCTTAAGATTTATGGGATTTTCAATGATGTAGTCTTTTACAGGGTGACATCTTTCCACTGAATTGATCTCAAAATTACAATATTAGAATGAGATCAATTAGTTTGTAAAAAAGGGGTTTACCTTTTTGGGGAACACACCTTGTTTTTTGATTTAAATGTAGATGACAGGGCTTTATAATATATTTTGTAAATCAAGGCTATCAAAATTGATCCTTTTTGCATTTTGTAATTATGAGTTTTAATTTGCAACACAATACTTTGCAAAATATTTTTATCTTTTAAAGAAATTGTGAGGTTTGGAAAATAGTTGAAAGATACTAGACCATTACAAAGACTTGACTTTATAGTGCTCAACAGTGAATCTTCATACTTAAGAAACCTAGCATCCTAGAGGATGACAAGTATGGAAGTATTTAAATCCTCTTTTGTAAGAGGTTTTATTCCAACTTGGACCAATCTAATATGGATGTATTTGTATCATTTCTCAAGGTGGTTTTAGAAAGTTTTTGAAAAAAAGAAGGGAGATAGTTTCAAAAGGTTTTGAAAGTTGAACATCTCTTTCTTTTGTTTTAGATGTAAAATTGGTTTCATAAAATCAAGTTTTGATTTTTCATAGATCTAGTTTTTATGAATCTTAGGAATATCCCGAACATTGATCCCTTTTTGAAAATTTTCAATAGTAATTTCATTATTGAGCTTTGAAGAGCAAGAAGAAGAAGAAGAAGAAGGAAAATAAAAGGGAAAGAAGAGTTTTTAGATGTAAAAGAAGATGAATAAGAAGTCATGCTATAAAAGACTAGGTTCATTTTTTTTAGAAGACTAGAAACAGTGATATATTGCTTCCTATCATCCAAGGAAAAAGGTAAGGAACACAATGCCTTTTACACACGACTAAAATCCTAATACACTCCAAGGCCACTTAAGACTTACTTGTATCAAAGTCTAATGGGGAGTAATGAGTTGTATCAAGTATTTGTTCTTTATCTATTCATTAAGTTCAGATTTTCTTAAGGTTTTAAACATTATCTTATTGTTTGCAAGTGTTTTTAAGTGGCCTTGAAGAGTATTATTGGGATTTTAGCAGTGTGTTGAAAGCATTGTGTTCCCTACTTTGCTCCTTGGAAGGTAAAAAGTAATATATCACTATTTCTAGTCTTTTGAAAAAATAAACTTAGTCTTTTGCAAAATGATTTCTTGTTCATCTTCTTTTAACTCCAAAACTCTGCTTTTTTATCTTCTTTTACTATGTTGTACCTTCTGTTTTAGTGTTTTTGAGAAACTAAGGGTGAAAAGTCAAATCCCTTTGGTCATTAAGATTAAAGGTATAATTTATTTGTGTTTGTTTATTTGTTTGTGACTTGATATTTGGTGTTCACTTCTTATATTTTACTTTTTAATTTTCATTTTCTACCTTGATTTGTCTTAACTATTATATGTTTGTGTCTTTATGAAAAAAAAAAAACTCACTTATTTTGTTATCTTTACTTATATTTAAATATTGCGTTTGCTTTCCGATGTTATCTTCTATCTCTTTTTTATGTTTACCTATATAATATTTTACTTGACATTTTGTTTTCATCCTTTGTATCTCCCATGTTATTCTACATCTTTGTTGTTATTATTATGTATTTGTATAATATAATATTTGTATCTACAATGTCTATTGAAAAATTTATAAAGTCTATTTCTAGTATTGATTTTTCTAAACATGTTAAAAAACAAAATCTTATTGATGAGCTTTATATGATGTTTCCTTTCGAACTAACAAATGTTTAGGAAAATATTGAAAGGGCACCTTTAGTGCGATTCCTTGGATTAAAATGGATTGTTATAGTCGTATACATTTTGTTTATTTATTAATCCATCTTCTTAGAAATTTTGCTCCCAAATTAGAGTTTGAAAAGCTCATAGAAGAATACATAGATAGTAGCTTAAAGACCACTCAACAATCCATAATATCTCCACTACATAAGTTTGATAAAGGGAAAAGAAAGATGAGTGAAATCTAGCCAGACATTACTTCTCCACCATATAAAAGGCTAGTAAAATGTTTGGCCAATCCAAGTCTAAAATTTTCAAATTCCTTCCAAAACATCATCCCAAAAATATTTTTCTTCAGGAAAATATACTTGAAAAATTTTCATAAGAAATATAGTACATGATCTACAATATTCAACATCAATACTTCAATAATAAAGTTTAGGAGGTCCAACAATTTTTCAAAAGCATCATGATACGTGAAATCTCGGTGCTAGGAGGTCCACACATCACTTATACAATACTTTTAGGGCATGCATCAAAGGATGTGAAGTTTCATATGACTAGGACAGTTGCACTTGTTAACTTCTTTTTAACATCTACAAAGCACGTGTATATGGGAAGGATCAAGTCTACACAGCTTACACCAACAATTTTTGTTCAGACACTACTAGATTATGGAGTTATAAGTGAAATTCTTTTCCTTGAAATCTAACACACTGAGTTATTTGGATGAAAGATGGCAATCACAACAATAAACCTATTAAGTCATAGGCTAGAAACTAGAGCAATTGTCAACGTTGAATCAACTCCTCCAAAAATAGCTAAAAGAGTCCTCATCCTGACCCAAGATCACTTTTACACCAAACATGGGCAGTGGATCCTTAAGGAGTCTACCCAACTTTGGAAAATAATGATCACATTATCAGAACAAATTAGAATCACCAAGGTCTACATTAACCATCGCCCAAGACAATATTCAGAGCATCTATATGAGAAATGCTTACTCTTACATTCATTTACCTTTCTACACTCCATATGAGGAACTTAAAGAAAATATTAGATGGTCAGAGATACTAGTAGAAGGATTCCCTGACCATGCGAAAAGGGAAGGAATAGACTTATGGGATCTTGAACTAAAAATGACGATTATTATAATCTCTCAATTATAATAGGTGATGAAGGCATAAACAACACCATGGAATAAATTTTTTTACTTCTTTTCTATCTTTGTGTATTAGAGAAAAAAAAAAAAGGAAAAAGAAAAAATAAGAAAAAGGAAAAAAAGGAAAAAAGAAAAGAAAAGAAAAAAGAAAAAGAAAGAAAAGGAAAAATAACGGCACGAAACCCTTTTCAAAACCAAAACCATTAAAAAACCTTTACAACTTTCTCCAAAAACTTAATGTTTTGTCCACTTCAAAACCTACAAAAACCAAAATTTAGACTAATATAATCTAAGGAAGACTCTTTTAAAACCCCATAAAGTCCTTAACCAAATAAAAATAAACTAAGGATAATCCTTTTCTAAAACTCGTAAGACCTTGATCTTAGAAAAGCTTAGTCTTCTTTGAAAATCAAGGACAATAAAAATT
>JAHLGO010016971.1:0-44691 GCA_020615895.1 Ceriops decandra | reverse complement strand
AGGAGTAGATGTTAGGGTTGCCTTCCAATCTAGGCAACAAATGATCTTGATCCTTTACAAGGATTCTTATTTCTCTAACACTAACCTTGATTCATCTTTGCCTCGTGCTATTTCATCTTTGTTGTAGGATTATAATGATATATTCCTTGAGGAGATCCCAGCTGGTTTACCACCAAGGAGAGAGATTAAACATCACATTGATCTTATTCTTGGAGCTCCCATTCCCAATAAACCGGCACATAGAAGAATCCTGAGGAGAAAAAGGAGACAAAGGAGCTTCAGAGGAAAGTTGATGAGTTGATGAAGAAGGGGCATGTAAGGGAGAGCATGAGTCCATGTGTAGTGCTAGTGCTGCTTGTGCCAAAGAAAGATGGATCTTGGAGGATATGTGTTGATTATAGTGCTATCAACAAAATAATAGACTTATTTTTTAGAGAGATTGTTCGCCTACATGGAGTATTGTGTCAAACTATGATGCAAAATTTTTGAGCCATTTTTGGAAGACATTGTGGGGTAAGCTTGGAACAAAGTTGTTGTTTTCTGCAACTTGCCATCCACAAACTGATGGATAGACTGAGAGATAGTAAATCGAACTCTTGGTACATTATTACACGCTGTTATTGGTAAGAACTCCATAACCTAGGAAGAATGTTTGCCTTTTGTGGAGTTTGCCTATAATCGTGTTGTTCATAGTGCTATAAGTTATTCTCCTTTTGAGCTTGTTTATGGTTTTAATCCATTATCACCTTTGGATTTAGTAACATTGCCTATACAGGAGAGGGTTAATTTAGATGGGAAAAAAGAAGGCTGAAGTGGTTAAGCAACTTCATGAGAAAGCTAGACTTAACATTGAGAGAAAATCCAAACAATATGAAACACAAGCCAACAAAGGTCATAAGCATAACACTTTTGAACCTAGTGCTTGGGTTTGGGTACAGTTGCGGAAGGAGAGATTTCCTATGCAAAGGAAATCAAAGTTACAACCAAAGGGAGATGGTCCTTTTTAAATGGTGGCAAGAGTCAATGATAATGCATATAAACTTGACTTTCTAGGTGAGTATAATATGAGTGCAACATTTAATGTTTCTGACCTTTCTCTCCCATATTGTACCAGCTCAAATAAAGGTGAGTATGATGTAGGTTCTGATTTGAGGACAAATCATTTTGAGGAGAGCAAGAATGATGGAACCCATATTGTACCTGCTCAAATCAACAAGGGAGTTAATGCTTTGCAAAACCTTGGAGGACCAATGACAAGGGCAAGTTAAAGAAAATAAAGGAAGCTCTCAACATCTTGTTGTGTGACATTTACTATCAAGAAGTTGCTAGGTCCAATGACAAGGGCAAGTTAAAGAAAATAAAGGAAGCTCTCAACATCTTGTTGTGTGACATTTACTATCAAGAAGTTGCTAGGTATGAGTTAAGGATGATGGAGGCCTCACAAGGGCTTGCAAATGTGTCATCTGTGGAGGAATTTGAGAACCATGGGCTTGGGAAGGAAGTTAGATTTGGGAGCCCATGTTTGGGCATTTAAATAGATTATTTTCATGGGTTATATTGTTATGTAATGGGTTGAACGAATTTCAGCATCTTAGTGGGTTATTTTCATGGATTTTTATTATTACTTAATGGGTTGGACGAATTTCCTTAATACGCCTATCTTATTTGCTAGGGTTTTTAGGGGTTAGCATATAAAAAGGGCAAGAAGGGTAGTTGGAGGAGGGCAAATTTATTTTCATGAGTATATGAGTTATTTCTCTTATTCTTTGAGAACTAATTCTGAACTTTCATACTTGAGTGTGTTGGTTCAATAGACTTATCTTCTTCAACGTTGTTATTGTTAGGAGTGGCGTCTGAATCTTATAGTTCTGGTTCTTGGATGTTTATAATCATTGGGTCAGAACTCCAAATCCCTTAACCTTTGATAGAACAATCTTATACCAACATTGATGTTGGATTCCATTTACATAAAATCGGAGTTCGTATCCCTACAGCTCTCAAAAACTCCTATTTTTTTCCCTTCATGCTGACCAAAAATTAGTTAAAGAGGATTAGTAGTTGAAAGTTATGTTTGCTTTTGTATGCATGCAATGCTCCTTTTGTCATCAATATAATAACAATAGAAAATTTAGAAGTAATATTGCAGATATGACATCTATTAGAGATATCTCAACTCTAAGACTAGATGATTTTAGATAAGTAGTATAATTAGTTTATTAATAAGTAGCTAATATCATAGTGGTTGTTTTGAAGTTCCAAAATGGAAAGTTTCTCCCTTATTAGATGACATAATAGAGCTATTTACATTAGTTTTGGATTGCTTTTACACCCATCTAGTATAAGAAGTAGCAAAGAAGAAGAAGAAGATACATGATGATGATAAGATGAATAGAACAAGAGGTACAAACAATTAGGTATTTTTCATCAAGTCTTGGAGCAAGTTCCTCTCATTTAAAAGCATAAAAATGTCAATTATTGGAGGAAATTGGCCCAATGCATTGATCCAAATGAGCTAGCCTCCCTTGTCATTAAAATATTCATGGTTGGATTTCGTTAAGTGTTCTCCAATTTCTTTCCTTCTCACCTAATCTTCCTTTATTTCTTTATCACATCCTACATCAAATAGTGAATTTTCTTCACAGAAGTAAAACAAACTACCCTATCAAAATAAAATGTTGGCAATTGTATTGGTTCCTTTTATGGTTCCCCTCATTTTTAAACTCAGTCCAAAACTCATCAACTTGCTTGTCACACATGACTTCCTTTTGCTACTTATATTGATATAAAATAACTCCATCTTATTATTAGATTTTCAAAAGATGGTATGATATATTTTGTGCATTTCAACAAACAAAATTATATGAACATCACTAGTATTATAGAGGCATTTTTTGCCATTTTTATCTCTTATGTTATCTAACTTGCACCAATATTGCTCATAAAACTAGGAAAATGTTGTGTACTATTGTATTTATTATTTTTTTTTCTTTAGGCGAATTTAAGTTGCAAAAAGTTTTTGAATAATGCAATTAACTTTTATTTGTTCTTTGGGTTAACAAGGGTACAGTACAACACTCCTGTACTTTCCTATTCAGATGGTTCCTTTATTCTTTTACTGGGTTTGAAGATACAAAGGCATAGAAACATCATGTTGGGATCTTGTATCATTATTATTGACTTGGTAATTGATGTTGTAGGTTATACTTTGCTTTTATCATAAATTCCCTTTCTACCTTGGTAAGGGCATTCTCATTTGCATTTGGTGGCTTATAGGCTATAGTATGAATTGCTTAATAAGCTTATTGATGCACTTATACAAACCTAGTGGAAGAATACTTAACACATTAGAAAGAAATGATTTCCTATCAATAATGTCAGTGATGTTTGTTTATACTATCAAAAATAACTTATCTTTCTCCATAGGTTATCTTTCCGATCTCTACACAATTAATGATTCTCTTCCCTTCATTCTCAACATTCTACTTGCCAATCTTGTTGGATTGCTAGGGATAGCAGTAGTTTTATCATATGTGCAGGTAACTTGCAAACTTATTTTCATCAATGACATTTGTATAAAATTATCAATAGCTTTATCCTCAATTTTTGGTTTTTACAGAATTGGGTTTAGTTGTTGCCATATCAATCTATGTGTTGTATTAGATACACTTTTTTTCAATTATTAATTTAGTTTTTTGAAATATATTTTGTTTGATCCTAAAAAAACTTTCACTTCCATGTACTCAATTTATAATGTTAGCTTTGCATGGGATGACAAATTTGACATCAAAGTTGTAGATTAGTTATTTCATCTTTTTTCTTTAAATTGTGCAATAATTCTTAACATTTAATCTTTAGAGTTCTTGATGAGCATCGTTGCTTTGGCTCACAACCCCTTTGTGGTTCTCCTTTAGGAATCTCAATTGTTATTTGGCCCATTTTTCACCCATTTGGGCAAATTTTTAGCTTTTGCAATATGGCCTAAGAGTACTTGTGGATATCATAGGATAGAAATGTTGAATTTACATCTATAAAGAAATTCTTTAAAATTTTAGGTATAGGATTTTTTCAAAAAATTCAAATTGAAGATGCTTTACCCAGTGTCAAAGAGTGTCTAATCATTTGCTATTTGCTAACACTTCAACTTTTTCTATTATTCGGTATGACACTATTCCTAAGGGGACTATACAGGACTATAAGCCCTATTTTTGCTTCTACTATTACCATTTTGGTTTGTCTACAGCAAGTTGAAGGTATTTGACTACACATCTTTCAGGCCTCCAATCTTTAACTATAGCATACACTCAACATTTCTCATAAAAAAAAAAAGGCATATGTCCTTCATGTGATTTGATGTTGGTTAATTGCTTGCATTTGAAATCAGTTAAAGTTTGTAGATTTTTCTTATCAGACAAATATATTTGATACTTTAGATTTAGCATATCGCCTTACCTTTATTTATTTTATGGATATTTTTTTTATTCCTGTCATGTACTTGTGGAGCATGGACTATACATTTATTGTTATGTATTTGGATTTTGACTCTAACTCTTTGTACAAATTGGTTTGTTAATAATTTTAGGTGCAAAGGATTTGCTCATGGTCCTAAATTTTCAATATTTCCTTTAGTTTGAATAATGGGGTCACTTACAGTGGACAATTTATTATAGTATAAAATGAGATTTGCAATATTTATAGAAAGACTAAATAATGCCACTATTATGTGGCACTCCCCTTCAGATATCATTAATTATAATTTAAAGTGCTAACTTCTTCAACAATTTTAATTCATTTAGAATATTGAATTTTATGACTGATGAGATCCATTACTTTCATCTAAAAGTGTCACCAATTCCTTTAAACCTTTTTGAACATCTGTCATTTTTGGGCATATGTCGCCATCCCATCCTACATGCATTATGTAATTGCTAGTCACTAAGAGGATCAAGGAGCATAAATGTAATACCGAATTTTCCATCTTTCTTTAATGCAAAACAACTTTTAAGAACTCTCAATTTGGTTGGTGTGAATCAATAAGCAGCATTGTTAGGTTTAATGTGAAACAACATTTGATATGGAAATATGATCTAGTGGTAAACTAACATGTACCAGTTGGTACCACAAGATCATAATGAGCAAAAAGAGCTAGAATACACAATAAGTTACTATTTTGTCTAATTTGGCTTGTGTTTATCACTAGAGATAGAATAAGAATTGCTTAATGAGTAAAGATTGCAAGTAACTGAATTTGAAATCCTAATGCTATGCAAATTTAACCTCATAGATTGCTTGAGGACTTCCAAATGAAGCATGACATAATACTGTAGTTGCATAAAGCAAATTTGTATAATAAAGTGGGATATGAGAGTATCATGTATAGCTTAATGGATTTTCTTAATGGAATCAGTTTCATTTAATATCAAAAAATAAGTCCAGCTACTTCCTTGATAAGGTTTGAGAAAGAATAGGTGGAAACTAGTAAACAAGGAAAAGATTAGCTACCCCTTTGCTGTTCAAGAAAATTTTGAATCTATAAGATAATAATTTCTTATATATAGACTAATTCTCCTCAATCCATGTTTGACATCATGAAAGTATTAGTTACCTTCTGGTGTTTCCATAATGGCACTTGTTTTGATCAAAGGACTCAATTGGATAGTTGAAATCTCTTGAAAATAAATTATTTGTTTAGACTTATGGCTACTTAGTTAAAAACTCTTTAGTTGTTCTATAAGACAACATCTAGAGAGTTATGTTGACTTGACAATGTTTCTCGTTCTCTTATATATGTGACCTTTATAGAGACACTTGATGGATCATCAACTATAACAACTTTTAAGTCTAAGGTAGGTAGTTGAATGTAATCTCTAATTCATCTGGTTAGATTGACAATTAATTTTGTTATAAATATACATTAGAACAGAGTACTTAAAACAAGGAAAAACAAAGGTGGGAAAAGGGAATAGCATAGTCTAAAGAAGATGAGAAGATTATGAAAAGCTTTAATCTATTAGTAAACATGTTAGATGAGCTTTGTGACATAAATTAGAAATAGTTGGATAGAATCTTTGATCAATGTGTCTAGCCAATGGTTCATAGTTTAATTTCTTATGCTTCGGAATAGTCATACATCTTCTTCTATAACTTAATTAAGGAGGAATTCATCTTTTCACTTTTGTCAATATGTGTTGTTTTTTGCTTCTTTTCCAATGTTGTGTAGCATCATGGAAACTCAAACTAATGGAGAAGCACTTATAATGGGTGGTGGTGAATAGGAGTTTTTCTTAGGAAAGTTTACTAAGCATGTCACCTTCTAGCTATGAACTTCTTTCTCAAAGATAATAGCAAGTTTATGTGGCTTTCCTTGCATCTCCAAGTATGTTAGATAGAAAAAATAACAATTATGTATGGAGTTAATATTTTACATTAAGAGCTAGATTTTGTATTTTATATACAAAAATCGATTATATTTCTACAAAGCAACTTATTTACTTGATGGAATTTGTTTTTTTCTTTTTTTGGATACTAACTTGTAACATCCTTTTAGTTATTAGTAGCATTTATCATTTCCTTTATTGCCATGATGGCTGTTGTTGGATCCCATGGCTTTCTCCCTATTAGTTTTGGTAGCCCTAGGTTGGTACAATGCTTACTCTCTTGTTCACCTCCAACTTGTTCCTAATTTGTTTTAGTTCAGAATTTTATACAAGCTTATGTAACTTTTACTTATTTTAAGATCAATTGTGAGCTTAATCTTACACATTATTTTATAGGTGGGTTTGGCACTATCTTATGCTACTCCAATTGTGTCCTTGTTAGGAAGTTTCCTAACAAGTTTCACTGAAATAGAGAGGGAAATGGTATTTGTTGAGAGAGCTCTTCAGGTGTGGCAATAAACCTCATTTCCTTTATGTACTTTGTTGTTCATTGCTTATGTCATTTCACTCTCTTTTGATTATGGACATCCCTCAAGAAGAGCTCAATGGATGCCATGTGTTTAGTCCAGATTGGCCATTAGAAAGGACCGATTAAGTTTCAAAATGTTATGATGACATATATCTTTGCCACCTACTCTATGCAATATCAGTTTTACAATTATGGGAGGGATGCAGGTTAGTGTAGTGCACACATATAAAGCTTGAGGATGAGGATCTTTAGATCTAAGGCAGAGAAGGTGTTGGCCTTCAATGCAATAAAGAACTTAAAGATTAAAGAAGAATCTGATAGCAACTTTGAAGAAGAAGATGGTGATAGTAAACTAGATGAAGTTATGGCATACATCACCAGGAACTTCAGGAAAGGAAAAGGGAAGTACAAGGGAAAATTACCCTTCAAGTGCTTCAGGTATGACACTTTGCCATGGACTGCCCAAAGAGAAAAGAAGCAAATAGTAAGGATGATGATAAGCCAATCTCAAGGAGGAGGACAAAGCAATCCAGTCTAAAGCTGGAAATTTAAGTGGTAAAGGGAAAACGAAATTCTCCAAATTCAAAAAATGGAATTTTCTAAGCAAGTTGGATGAAGAAGATTCTAAAGAAGAAATTGATGATGAGGCTACAAAGGATGTGCTAGATACTTAAGTAGATGATTATCAAGAATCTTTAAGTGATAAGGTAACAAAAAAGTTGGTGCAGCAACTTGGCAATGAGTTAAGAGCTGGTTTGCACAAAAACCATAAGTTGGAAAAAGAGGTAAAGCATCTTGAAAAGCTGTATGAAAATTCTATTGTTGATAAATCTAATCTCTAGGTGAAGGTAAAGGAGCTTGAAGCAAAAGAGAAAGAGTACATGAAGAGAATTGAGGAGCTAATTGTGCTTAAGGTAGAGCAAGGCAAGATGCATGAAGATCTTAGTAATAACGTGATTACATAAGAGTAAGAGGTGCTGATTTGCAAGCCAAGCTCCACAAGGCTAAGTCTGAACTAATAAAGTACGAAGCAAGCTTTATGCAAGCCATGAAAGTGAAATGAGAGTCATCTTCAGCAAATGCCATCAAGGAGGATTATTAAGCCCATCTTTGATGACTTATATTGAATTTGTTGTCAACACTATCTCACATGGTTATATGTGTTGATTTGAAGTTATGAATGTCATTGAAATGTAGAGAGGTCATTGGGAAAAACCAGTGATTATAGGTCAACCTTGATATTGAGAAGTCAATGTTGACCGTGACGCTAAATTTTAGGGGTTAAGATTGACTATTAACCATTGACCATTGACCCTAAATTTTATGACTCAAATCTAGCTATTGATTGTAGGGCAACCTTTGGGAATCAACAATGACCATTGATGATCATGTAGATCTAATCTCAAGGCTCTATAAATACCCCTATGCGTCTTGCAAGAAGGTGGTGTGCTGCAGAAAATTAAGGGAGCTGACCAAAGAGAGGTGAACAACAAACCTGAAGCCAAAAGGAGAGGTGAACAACAAGAGAGTAGGCAGCCACCAAGGGAGGTGTAGTCGACCAAGAGGAAGAGCAAGGCAGCCTACCAAAAGGGAGAGCAAGGCAACCAGCCAAAAGGGAGAGACAAGTAGCCAACCAACAAGAAAAGAAAGGCAACCTACCAAAAGGGAGAGCAAGGCAGGCAGCCAAGAGGGAGAGACAAGCAGCTGACCAAAAGGGAGAGAAAGAGGCAACATAGCAGCCAGCCCTCATGAAGGTGACAACAGCAGCCGGCCTTCATGAAGATGACAGTAGCAGCCAGCCCTCACAAAGGTGATAGCAGCAGCCAGCCACCACACCAGCACATCTAGGAGGTTTTCCAGCAGACCAGGAGCACCTCAAAAGGCTTCCTAGTAATAGAAGTACGCCCAAGAATCAAGCAAAAAATCAGAACGTGCAACAGCAGGTCTGGGAATTAGTAGCTGGCCACCACACCAGCAAACCACCAAGTTGCACCAGCCCGTCCTCACCAAGTTGTAGCAACCATGCCCTCACCAAGTTACAGCAACCTGTGAATCCAGCAGCCAAGGGAGAGAAACTAAAAGGTGGTGCAGCAACCTGTGAATCCAGCAACCAAGGGAGAGAAACTAAAAGGTGGTGCAGCAACCTGTGAATCTTGCAATGAGGGGGACAAACCAAGAGGTCTTGTAGTAAGGGAGACACACCAGAAGGTCCTATAGCAAGGAAGACAAACCTGAAGGTTCAACAGCAAGGGAGACAATCTGGGAGACTATACCAAAACCAAACAAACCAAAAGTAATCTAAGAGCCTATACCAGAACCAGCAGTAAGGGGAGCCTATACCAGAACTAGCAGCCACCAGTAAGTCTAGTAGAAGGTGTTGAAGAACCAACAATTGCACAAGGATGGGTGCAAATTGTAAGTCTGGTAGAAGGTGGTGTAGCAGAAGGAGGTCCTTACACCAGCAAACCAGCAACACCAAAAAGAGGTCCCTGCACCAGTAAACCAGTAAATGTGCACCAGTAGCACGTCCAAGAGGCTTCCCAACAGCACATCCAGTAGGGTATACAAGCACCAGCAGCATGTCCAAGAAGGTATACCAGCACCACAACACATTCCGGAGACTATACTAGCAAGTACAATGTGTCCAGCAACCAAATCAATAAGTGCAATGCAACCAGCAGACAAATCAGCAATAACAGCACGTGCGGATAGCAATAGGAGAATGCGTAGATAGCGATACCTGCTTGTGCACATGCAGATAACAGCAGTGACGCGAGCAGACGGCAGCAACAATGCGAATAAATAGCAGCAGGGCGTGCAGATAACAGCAACGGTGTAAGCAAATGGTAACAGTGACATGAGTAGATAGCAACAACATCCATAGATAACAACAGCAGCATGAGCAGATAACAACAATGTATAGGGACAGCAGTAGTGTGTGCGAGTAGCACATGCAGAAGGCTATACTAGTAAGTGCAGCGTGCCTAATAGACAAAATAGGGAGAGTAACGTGTGTGAACAGAAGCAGCAGTGCCATGGATAACAGTGCATGTACGGATAGCAGATGCAGCAAATGAGGACAGCAGCAACAGCATGTGCGAACATTAGAGCAATGCAATGGGCAGCAATAACAGTGCATACAGGTAGCACCGGTAGCAAAGGAAAGAGAAGATCCATATTCTACACTAACAGTCTGTACAAATTGAGTGATGATTCTCCAAGAAATGTTTCACTGTAAACTCTTGATAAATTGGTTAAATAAGGGTGGGATACCTTTGAAATGATTGGGAGATCGTTGTAAGTGTTTAAGGAGTAGTCCTTCCACAAGCAGTTAAGGAGTGATCCTTCCACAACATTTGATGAGAAACATAGAGATGATGGGTGGAAGGTTTCAATGATGTAAGAGGTCCATTGCACATTCCAGAAGGCCCAATAACATGAGCTAGAGCCAAAAAAATTAAAGAAGCACTAAATGGGCTAATTTAGGATATTCACCCTGCCATCAGCCCGTTGGGGGCAATGCCTACGTGCATAGTGCAATGGTGCTGGTTGCTAACCAAACTGTGCCCCCTACAACACAATGACGCTTACAAGAGTCCCGTGGCGATTGGCATTGAGCGGGGTGTTACGCCTTGTTGTTGGCTTGTCGGGGCCGATGTGGGTGTGCACTAGCATAGTGGCATTGGCCGCCGATTGAGTCCCTTAATAAGTGCCAGAGTTCGTGTTGTGTTGCTTGAAGCGCAACAATGCTGGTTGCCATAAGAGTCCCTCCACAATTGGCACCATTCGGGTTGTTTCAAGATGTCAAGGGTGATATGGGTGTGCGCTAGTGCAGTAACGCTAGTAGTTGATGGAGTCCCTCGGCTAGTGCTAGCGACTAGGCTGTGCCCCCCACAATGAAATGACATTAGCTGCCTCAAGACTCCCTTGGTCATACGTGCAGGCCATTTCACCCTGTTGTCAGTCCGTTGGGTGCATTAATGGAGTGGCACTGGGTGTCGACGAAGTCCTTTGGCAGTTGCTAGTGCAGTGCAACGTGTCACGCGACACATCATTCTGTCCAAATAAAACTATTAAAAGGCTTATTCTACATAATTTTAGAAATACGTGGAAGCTTTTGAAATCTTGTAGATAGCTTCCTTATCTTCTTGTAAGTGTAGAATTGTGTAGAATAATCTAAAAAAAGAATAAGGACCGTTAGATCAAATAGATCCTAATCATCCATTAGGGAGGTGGATCACTATATAAACCCTTAGGGACCTCATTTGTAAACCATCCAAGCAATTGTGTAATTGCATTCTTGAAGTAAGATAGTGTTCTCTAAGTTTTCCAAATCTCTCATCTACTTGTGTGCTTCTTAGAGAAGGCTGAACTAGCATTCAAATCGAGTGAATTGCTAGTGCCGCACGGGTCATTGGTTAATCAAGGTCAAGTCCGTGACAAGTGGTATCAGAGCACGGTTTCTACAAGCAGCAAGCACACTTTGTCTGATAAGTATGTCTGGTCCTCACAGTGAGATTACCCACGTGTCTGAGGAAGCCATGAAACAACCCAAAAGAGGGAGATCAAGGTCAAGGGATGTCTTGGAAGATGCCAACGCAAGGCTCACAAAGGTTGAGCTTGCTATGGCTGATGGGCAGGAGAAGTTTGAGGTGGCAGACCAGCGCATCGACGAGCTCGAAAGGGAGAGTGTAGAGCTTCTTGAAGAGATGCAAGGTGCCTTGAACCAGGCCCTATCGAGGAGTTTAGACCAAGTGAAGACCTTGGAAGAGACCCTCTATTGTGAGGTTGTGGCGTTGAAGGAAGAGCTCGAGAGAGTCTCCAACGAGTTGAAGGAGACCAAGGATGAGCTAGTCCTTTGCGAAAAAGCAGTTGCTCAAGGTGGAAGTATTGCCTTGGCTACGGTAGCCGCTTCTTCAAAGGTAGATGTTCCAAGGCCCAAGGCATATAATGGGTCGAGGAAAGCGAAGGAGGTTGATAACTTCCTATGGAGCTTGGAGTAATACTTTAAGGAACTTGGTGTCGCGGAGGATGCCAAGAAGATTGATAGTGCCGCTTTATACCTCGTGGATACCGCAATGGTATGGTGGAGAAGGAGGTATAACGACATCGAAAGGGGTACTTGCATCATCAACACATGGGACGAGTTCAAGAGAGAACTCAAGCGGCAATTCTATCCAGAGAATGCCGAGGAAGAGGCGAGAGCCAAGCTCAGGCGTCTTCAACAAAAGGGGAGCATGTGAGAATGTGAAGGAATTCTCTGAAGTGTTGTTGGAAATTCCTGACTATCCCGACAAGGAAGCATTCTTTGCATTCAAAGATGGCTTACAAAATTGGGCAAAGTTGGAGATCCAAAGACAGGGTGTTCAAGATCTCGCCACCGCTATCGCCATTGCCGAGTAGCTAATAGAGTTTAAGAAGTTTGAAAAGCCCAAGTCTCATAAGGACAAGGATGGCAAGGGGAAGAGTGGGGGAGATAGTCCCTCGAACAAAGGTCGGTTCCACAAGTACAATGGGCCTAGGGAAGGGAAGAACACTAAGGAAGGCCAAAGTGGTGAAAGGGACCCTCTCAAATGCTATTTTTGTGACGGACCACACAAGGCAAGGGACTGCCCAAGGAAAGCCAAGCTCTCCGTCATAGTTGAAGAAAGGGAGGAACAACAACAATATGAAGAGAAGAGGATGGGATCTTTACAGATCCTCAATGCCATCAAAGCCAAGGTTAAAGTGCCTAAGACCAAGAAGAGAGGACGGTTATACTTGGAAGCAAAGGTAAGTAACCAAGTAGTTAAAGCCTTAGTAGATACTGGAGCTTCCAACAACTTCCTTCAAGAGGAGGAAGCAAGACGGCTAGGCATCAGATACAACAAGGTGTGAGGATGGCTCAAGGCAGTGAATTCAGAGCCAAAATTGATTTTTGGCATCGCGCATGGCATAGAGGTACGTATGGGTGAATGGTGTGGGCTTATAGATTTTTCAATTGTTCCAATGGATGATTATCCTATTGTGCTTGGAATGGAGTTTATGGATCATGTTAAGGCTGTGCTTATTCCTTTTGTCAACACAATGTGTATCTTGGAGGAAGGCAACACCTGCATGGTGCCTTTGTCTAGGGAAACTGGCCTTCAATCAAGGCAAATCTTGGCCATGTAACTTTCCAAAGGTGTGAAGAAGGCACAACCTACCTTTTTTGTATCCTTGAAGGATGGAAAGGATACGTCCCCATCAAAAGTGCTACCCAAAGAAGTCTCTCATGTCCTAGAGGAGTTCAAGGACGTTATGCCTCCTGAGTTGCCTAAGAAGCTCCCACCTAAGCAAGAGGAGGACCACAAGATTGAGTTAGTCCTTGGAGCAAGACCACTTGCTGCGGTGCCTTACCGAATGGCACCCCCTGAGTTAGAGGAACTCAGGAAGCAACTTAAAGAGCTGTTGGTTATGGATTACATTCAATCATCAAAGGCCCCATATGGTGCACCCGTGTTGTTCCAAAAGAAGCAAAATGGGTCACTCCGGTTGTGCATCGACTACCAAGTGCTCAATAGAATCACTGAGAAGAATTAAGTATCTGATTCTGTTGATAGCTGACTTGTTCGATCAACTGGGTGAAGCATGGTGGTTCTCAAAGCTGGATTTGAGATCAGGATACTACTAAGTGAGGATTGCTGAAGGAGATGAGCCAAAGACCACTTGTGTTACGAGGTATGGCTCCTTTGAGTTTTTACTCATGCCATTTGGACTCACAAATGCCCCTGCCATGTTCTGCACCCTTATGAATAGAGTTTTCAAGTCGTTTTTGGAGAAATTTGTTGTAGTATATTTGGATGACATCGTTGTCTATAGTAAGACATTGGATGAGCACATTGGTCATCTATAACAAGTTTTCCAAGTACTAAGAAAGCACGAGTTGTACATGAAGAGGGAGAAATGTGCCTTTGTGCAACGAGAGGTCGCATTCTTAGGGCACATTGTTAGCGGAGGTAAGATACAGATGGACAAGTCCAAGGTGTAAGCCATCCACAATTGGGAGCCGCCAAAGAAGGTGACCGAGGTACAATCTTTTTTAGGCCTCGTTAACTATTATAGAAGGTTTATAAAAGGCTACTCCTCTATTGCAACTCTGTTCACTGATTTATTAAAGAAGAATACAACGTGGAGTTGGGACAATAAATGCCAAAGAGCATTTGAAGCACACAAACAAGCGGTAGTTGACGAGCCAGTGTTGGCTCTTCCCGACCACACAAAAACTTATGAGGTACATACTGATGCTTCTGATTTTGCAATTGGTGGTGTATTAATGCAAGAGGGACATCCCATTGCATATGAGAGCCACAAGCTAAATGAAATCGAGCGCCAGTATACAATCTAGGAGAAGGAGATGACTGCAATGGTGCATTGCCTACAAACCTGGAGGCATTATTTGCTGGGGTCTAAGTTTGTTGTGAAGACGAACAACATTGCCATAAGTTACTTCCTCAATCAGTAGAAGCTAATGCCAAAGCAAGTGAGGTGGCAAGCTTTCTTAGCGGAATTCGACTTTGCGATGGATTATAAGCTAGCTAAGGCTAATTTGGTGGTCGATGCGTTGAGTAGAAAGGCCGAACTAGCTACCATCACAAGTCTGAATTTCCCTTTGGTAGAACAAGTGAAGGAGGGTTTAGAGCATGACCCATAAGCCAAGAGTTTGAGGGAACTGGCAAGTAGTGGGAAGACTCACCGGTTTTGGCTTGAAGATGGGTTACTCACTACCAAAGTTAGTAGAGTTTATGTGCCAAAGTGGCAAGGATTGAGGAAGGCAATTATCAAGGAGTGCCATAACTCAAAATGGGCAGGACATCTGGGTCTATGTTGTACGTTGACCCTTATAGAGCGAGCATACTAATGGCCACAAATGTGGAACAATGTTAAGCTTTATGTGAAGACTTGTCTTGCATGCCAACAAGATAAGGTGGAGCAACACCAACCATTAGGATTGCTGGAGCCCTTACCTATTTCAGAGAAACCATGGGAGAGTATTTCGATGGATTTCATCACATGTTTACCATAATTGGAGGGATGTACCAACATCATGGTAGTGGTAGACCAGTTTAACAAGTATGGTGTGTTCATCCCCATACCCTCAAAGTTCATAGTTGAGGATGCAGCATGCTTATTTTTCAAGTATGTGGTGAAATATTGGGGCATCCTGAAGATGATTATCAGTGATAGGGACACTCATTTCACCGGGAGATTTTGGATAAAGCTATTTAAGTTAATGGGATCGGAGCTTAACTTCTCCGCAAGCTTTCACCCCCAAATTGACGGCCAAATAGAAAGGGTGAATGCCTTGTTGGAGCTATTCTTGAGGCATTATGTGAGTGCCAACCAAAGTGATTGGGCTAAATTGCTTGACGTAGCCCAATTCTCATACAATTTACAGAAGAGCGAGTCAATTGGAGCTAGTCCATTCGAGGTTGCTATGGGACTACAACCAATGACTCCTCACACGTTGGCAGTTGGTTATAAAGGGCCTAGTCCTGCTGCATTCAAGTTTGCCAAGGGTTGGCATGAAAAGTCTAACATGGCATGGGAACACTTGGCTAAGGCCACCAAGCGGATGAAGAAATGGGCCGATGCCAAGAGGAGAAACTTGGAGTTTAAGGAAGGAGATTTGGTGATGGTGAAACTCCTTCCCCATCAAAGTCAAAGGCTTGCCAAAGTACATAAGGGCCTTGTTAGGCATTACGAGGGACCGTTCCCAGTGTAGAAGAGGATTGGCAAGCTAGCTTATCGATTAACTATACCATCACACCTCGAGATGCATCCAGTGTTCCACCTAAGTTTATTAAAGTCTTACCATCCTGATAAGGCAGAACCGAGTAGGGGTGTATCGAAAAGAGCCCCTACAGCTATAACAACGATGCAAGATCATGACGTGGAGGAGATATTGGCGCATTGCATCATTCCAAGGAGAGGCACCCATCCGAGTTATGTCGAGTACTTCGTCAAATGGAAAGGGTTGCCTAATAGCGAAGCAAGTTGGGAACATGAGCTATCTTTGTGGAATAATATGGATGTGATTGGGCATACAAGATGGACGGGACGAGGGCGTCGTTGGATTGAGTGGGGGAGAATATCACGTGCCACATCATTCTGTCTAATTTAAGCTATTAAAGAGGCTTATTCTTCATAATATTAAAAATATGTGGAAGCCTCTAGAATCTTTTAGATAGCTCCCTTATCTTCTTGCAAAGTGTAGAATTGTGTAGAATAATCTAGAAAGAGAATAGGGACCATTAGATCAAATAGATCTTAGCCATCCGTTAGGGAGGTGGATCACTATATAAACCCTTAGGGACCTCATTTGTAAACCATCCAAGCAATTGTGTAATTGCATTCTTGAAGTAAGATAGTGTTCTCCAATTTTTCCAAATCTCTCATCTATTTGTGTGCTTCTTAGAGAAGGCTGAACTAGCATTTGAATTGAGTGAATTGCTAGTGCCACACGGGTCGTTGGTTGATCAAGGCCAAGTTTGTGACAAAAGGTGCTGGCTACCATAAGAGTCCCTTAGCGATTGGCACCGTGTGAGCTACGGTGCCCCATTGTAGATGTGTTGGGGGCAATGCTCGCATGCACAATGTTATGGTGCTGGCCATTGATGGAGTCCCTCGGTAGGTGCCAGCAACCAGGATGTGCTCCCTGCATCACAATGGCGCCTACTACCATGAGTTCCTTGATGATAAGCACCAGGCAAGCTATTTTGCCTTGTTGTCATCCCATCGGGGGTGATGCGGGTGTGTACCAACGCTATGGCGCTAGATGCTGGTGGAGTCACTTAACAAGCACCAAAGATCGAGTAGTTAGTCGATGGAATCTCAGCAGTTGCCAATGAACAGGTTATGGCCCCCCTAACATATTGGCGCTATTATCCACAAGAGACCCTCGGCGATTGGCACCACGCAGGTTGTTTCACCCCATCATCAACTCGTTGGGAGCGATGCGAGCATACATCATGGTGCTAGCCACCAATGGAGTCCCTTGGCAGGCACTAAGAAGTGAGATGTACGCCCCAAAGCACAACGACATTGGCTATTGCAAGTGTCCTTTAGTGATCGACATTGTCATGGCCTATGCGTGCGTGCATAGTGCAATGGCATTGGTCACTGATGGAATCCTCGATAAGTTTCTTATAGCTGGGTTACACCCCCATGTCGTAAGAGTCCCTTAGTGATTAGCACCATGTGGGTTGCTTTGCCCTGCCATCGGCCCATCGTGAGCGATGTGGGTGTGCAGCAACGTAGTGCTAGGCACTAATGAAGTCCCTCAACAATTGCTAGCAACCGAGCTGTGCCACTCATAATGCAATGGTGTTGGCTGCCGCAAGAGTTCCCCGATGATCAGCACCATGTGGGATGCTTCACCCCACCACCTGCTCATTGGGGACAATGTAGGCACGCACCAGCGCAATGTGTCGCGTCATGTCATTCTACCTAAATTAAGCTATTAAAGAAGTGTATTCTTCATAATTTTAGAACTATGTGGAAGTTTTTAGAATCTTGTAGGTAACTCTCTTATCTTCTTGTAAAGTGTAAAGTTGTGTAGAATAATTTAAAAAGAGAATAGGAACCGTTAGATCAAATAGATCCTAACTATCTATTGAGGAGGTGAATCAATATATATACCCTTAGGGATCTTATTTGTAAATTATTCAAGCAATTGTGTAATTGCATTCTTGAAATAGTATAATATTTTTCAAGTTCTCTAAATCTCTTGTCTACTTGTGTGCTTCTTTCTATCTTTAGCTGGTAGTATTCTAGCTCTCGGAAAAGGCTGAACTAGTATTTGAGTCAAACGAATTGCTAGTACTGCGCGGGTCATTGGTTGATCAAGGCCAAATTTGTGACAAGTGGTATCAGAGTACGGTTTCTACAAGTAGCAAGCACATTTTGCTTGGTTAGGATGTTTGGTTCTTACAATGAGATTACCCACGTGATTGAAGAATCCCAAAAGCAACCCAAAAAGAGGGAGATCAAGGTCGAGGGATATCTTGGAAGATGCCAATGCAAAGCTTGCAAAGGTTGAGCTTCATGAGGAGATGTAAGGTGCCTTGAACAAGACCCTATTAAGGTGTCTAGACTAAGTGAAGACCTTAGAAGACCCTCCATTATGAGGTTGTAGTGTTAAAGGAAGAGCTAGAGAGTCTCCAACGAGTTGAAGGAGACCAAGGATGAGCTAGTCCTTTGTAAAAAGGCAATTGCTCAAGGTGGAAGCATTGCCTTGCCTATGGTAGCCGCTTCTTTAAAGGTGGATGTTACAAGGCTCACGGTGTATAATGGGTCGAGGAATGCGAAGGATGTTGATAACTTTCTATGGAACTTAGAGTTATACTTTAAGGCACTTGGTGTCGTGGAGCATAGGACGAGTTGAAGAAAGAACTCAAGTGGCAATTCTATCCAAAGAATGCCAAGGAAGAGACGAGAGCAAAGCTAAGGCATCTTCAATAAAAGGGAAGCATACGAGAGTATGTGAAGGAATTCTCTGAAGTATTTTTGGAAATTCTTGATTATCCTGATAAGGAAGCATTATTTGCATTCAAAGATGGCTTACAAAATTGAGTGAAGTTAGAGATTCAAAGACAAGGTGTTCAAGATCTCGCCACTGCTATTTCCATTGCTGAGTCACTAATAGAGTTCAAGAAATCTGAGAAGCCCAAGTCTCACAAGGACAAGGACGACAAGGGGAAGAGTAGGGGAGATAGTCCCTCGAACAAAGGCCGTTTTCACAAGTACAATGGACTTAGGGAAGGCAAGAACACCAAGGACAATCAAAGCAATGATAGAGGCCCTCTCAAATGCTACTTTTGCGACGGGCTACACAAGGCAAGCGACTGCCCAAGAGCCATAGTTAAAGAAAGAGAGGAACAACAACAACGTGAAAAGATGAGGATGGGATCTTTACAAATCCTTAATGCCATCAAAGCCAAGGTCGAAGTGCATAAGACTGAGAAGAGAGGATAGTTATACATGAAAGCAAAGGTAAGTAACCAAGTAGTTAAAGTCTTAATAGATACTTGATCTTCCAACAATTTCCTTCAGGAGGAGGAAGCAAGATGGTTGGGCATAAGATACAACAAGGAGCGAGGATGGCTCAAGGCAGTGAATTCGGAGTCAAAGTCGATTTTCGGCATCACTCATGGCATGGAGGTAAGTATGGGTGAATGGTGTGGCCTTGTAGATGTTTCAATTGTCCCAATGGATGATTATCCTATTGTGCTTGGTATGGAGTTTATGGATCATGTTAAGGCTGTTCCTATTCCTTTTGCCAACACAATGTGTATCTTGAAGGAAGGCAACACCTGCATGGTGCCTTTGATTAGAGAAACCGGCCTTCAATCAAGGCAAATCTCGGCCATGTAACTTTCCAAAGGTGTGAGGAAGGCACAACCCACTTTTCTTATCATTAAAGGATGGAAAGGATACGTCTTCATCACAGGTGCTACCCAAGGAAGTCTCTCACGTCCTAGAGGAGTCCAAGGATGTTATGCCTCCCGAATTGCCTAAGAAGCTCCCACCTAAATAAGAGGTGGATCACAAGATTGAGTTAGTCCTTAGTGCAAGACCACCTGCTGCGATGCCTTACCGAATGGCACCCCCTGAGTTAGAGGAACTTAGGATGCAACTTAAGGACTTGTTGGATGCGGGTTACATTCAACCGTTGAAGGCTCCATATGATGCACCCATGCTTTTCCAAAAGAAGCACGATGGGTCACTCCGGTTGTGCATCGACTATGGAGCGCTCAACAAAATCACTGAGAAGAATAAGTATCTCATTTTATTGATGACTTGTTCGATCAGTTGGGTGAAGCATGGTGGTTCTCTAAGCTGTATTTGAGATTAGAATACTACCAAGTGAGAATTGCGGAAGGAGATGAGCCAAAAACCACTTGCGTTATGAGGTATGGCTCCTTTGAGTTTTTAGTTATGCCATTTGAACTTACAAATGCTCCTGCCACATTTTGCACTCTTATGAATAGAGTTTTTGAGTCGTTTTTGGATAAATTTGTTGTAGTGTATTTGGATGACATCGTTGTCTATAGTAAGACGTTGGATGAGCACATTGAACATTTACGACAAGTTTTCCAAGTACTAAAGGAACACGAGTTGTACGTGAAGAGGGAGAAATGTGCCTTTGCTCAACGAGAGGTCACATTCTTAGGGCAATTGGGAGCGACCAAGGTGCAAGCCATCCACAATTGGGAGCGACCAAAGAAGGTAACTGAGGTACGATCTTTTTTAGGTTTCGTTAACTATTATAGAAAGTTTATAAAGGGCTACTCCTTTATTGCCACTCCGCTCATTGATTTATTGAAGAAGAATAGAATGTGGAGTTGGGATGATAAATGCTAAAGAGCGTTCGAAGTGCTCAAGTAAGCGGTGGCTGACGAGCCAATGTTGGCTCTTCTCGACCACACAAAACCTTATGAGGTACATACTAATGCCTCTGATTTTGTAATTGGTGGTGAGTTAATGCAAGAGGGGCATCCCATTGTGTATGAGAGTCGCAAGTTGAATGAAATAGTGCCGATATATAGTCCAGGAGAAGGAGATGACTGCAGTGGTGCATTGCCTACGAACATGGAAGCATTATTTGTTGGGGTCTAAGTTCGTCGTGAAGACAGATAACATTGCCACAAGTTACTTCCTCAATCAGAAGAAGCTAACGCCAAAGAAAATGAGGTGGCAAGCTTTCTTGGTGGAATTCAACTTTATGATGGAGTATAAGCCGGGTAAGGCTAATTTGGTGGTCGATGCGTTGAGTAGAAAGGTTGAACTAGCTGTTATCACAAGTCTAAACTTCCCTTTGGTAAAAGAAGTGAAGGATTGGAGCACGACCCACATGGCAAGAGTTTGAGGGAACTGGCAAGTAGTGGAAAGACTCGCCGGTTTTGGCTTGAAGATGGGTTGCTCACTACCAAAGACAATAGAGTTTATGTGCCAAAGTGGCAGACATTGAGGAAGGCAATTATCAAGGAGTGCCATGACTCAAAATGGGCAGGACATCCAGGTATACGTTATACGTTGCCCCTTGTAGAGCGGGCATATTATTGGCCATAAATACTGGATGATGTTGAGCTCTATGTGAAGACTTGTCTTGTATGCTAACAAGACAAGGTGGAACAACACGAACCATCGGGATTACTGGAGCCCTGACCCATTCTGGAGAAACCATGGGAGAGTGTATCGATGGATTTCATCACGTGTCTACCAAAATCGAAGAGATGTGCCAACATCATAATAGTGGTAGACTAGTTTAGTAAGTATGATATGTTTATCCCCGTAACCTCAAAGTTCATAACTAAGGATGCAGCACACATATTTTTCAAGTATGTGGTGAAATATTGGGGCATCCCGAATATGATTGTCAGTGATAGGGGCATCCCGAATATATTGTCGCAGAATATTTGGGCTCGGCTCCCATCAATTGGACGGGTCGTGACATCCTCCCCCACTTAATTCTGATACATCCTCATCGCATTTTCAGCCTTAAATTGCCGGATGTGATGCAAATTGCCAAAGCTGGTCTTCTCATTCGCAACTAGCCTCGTGGTCTGGTAAAGCCTTCCATTTCACTAAGTACTCAGTATAGTTGGGAACTCCCCTTCTCCAGATCACTCGATCAGCAAGGATGGATTCCCCCTCCTTATTGAATTCGGTGACCACAGCCGTTGGTGTGCACTTTGACTCATTTTGGCTTGGATCCTCTTCATCTCCATGGAAAGGTTTAGAAGACTTACATGGAAGACGTTGTGGATCTTGATTTTCGAAGGGAGTTGGACTTGATAGGCGGCCTTTCCCACACACTTGATGATGGGGAATGGTCCTTCGTACTTCCATACCAAGCCCTTAAGTACCTTGCATAGAGACTTGAATTGGTTGGACAGTAACTTCACCATCACCATGTCTCCCGCAGTGTAGTCTTTTGGGCGTCGCTTAGCATCGGCCCATCATTTCATTTTCTTGGCTGCTTTGTCAAGGCAAGCCCTCTTATATCCGCTTCTTCATGCCATTCCTTTGCAAACTTAAAGGCAGACGGGTTGTTGCCAGTGTAGGGAGAGGCAATAGCACTTGGTGTTAGCGGTTGTTGTCCCATGACAATCTCAAACGGGCTTTTGGTTGTGGCCTCACTCTTTTGAAGGTTGTATGAGAATTAGACAGCATCAAGTAGCTTCGCCCAATCTCGTTGGTGAGCACTGACATAGTGCCTCAGGTATTGTTCGAGCAAGGCATTGACTCGCTCAGTTTGCCCATCAGTTTGAGGATGGAAGCTTGTCAAAAAGTTTAGTTTGGTTCCCAGCAACTTGAATAGCTTGCGCCAGAATTTACCTGTAAAGTGGGGGTTTTTGTCACTGATGATGCTCTTTGGCACTCCCCATAGCTTTACCACGTTCTTGAAGAACAAGCGAGCAGCTTCGTCCACCTTGCAATCAGCAGGTGCTGGAATGAAGGTGCCATACTTGTTGAACCGATCGACTACCACCATGATGCTTCCACATCCTTCAGACTTTGGTAGAGCCACGATAAAATCCATTGAGACACTTTCCCAAGGCCTTTCGGGAGTGGGTAGTGGCTCAAGTAGGCCGGCTGGTGGCTACTTGAGCCACTACCCTTGGCGGCCAAAAGTAATGTTGTTGGATAAGAGCAAGGGTTCGTACCATACCTGGGAGACCAGCCCATAGCAAATTGTGGCATTCCTTGAGGATCTCCTTTCGCAGGTTACCCCACTTTAGCATGAAGACGTGGTTCCCGACCATTGTCAAGACTCCATCGTTCACCCAAAATCAATGAGTCTTCCCCTTACTAGCCAACCTTAGCAGATTGTTGGCCAGCTTGTCCTATCCGGTACCTTCCTTGATTCATTCAAGGAGGTTGCTCGTAGGAGTACTAGTAGCAAGAGCTGCTAGTTCTGCCTTTCGACTCAATGCATCAGCAACTATGTTGGCTTGACCTGGCTTATACTGTAGTGAGTAGTCGAATTCTGCAAGGAAGTCTTGCCAACGAGCTTGCTTAAGGCTGAGTTTCTTCTGAGTCTAGAATTAGCTCGTTGCAACATTATCCGTCATGATCACGAACTTACTTTCAAGGAGATAGGGTCTCCAAGTGCGCAAGCAATGGATGACGGCAGTCATCTCCTTTTCCTAGATAGTATATCGTCTCTCTATGTCATTAAGCTTACGACTTTCGTAGGCAATGAGATGCCTATCCTGCATCAAGACTCCTCCAATGGTGAAGTCAGATGCGTCAGTGTGGACTTCAAAAGGCTTTTCGTAGTCTAGTAATACCATAACAGGTTCTTTGGAGATTGCTTGCTTCAATCTCTTGAAGGAAGCTTGACATTCCTCCGTCCAATTCCAAGTGCGGTTTTTCTTTAGCAAGTCGGTCAAGGGTGCGGCTACGGCAGAATATCCCTTGATGAACCGACGATAGTAGTTGACAAGTCCCAGGAAAGATCACAATTTTGGGACTTTGGTTGGAGGCTCCCATTGTTGGATGGCTCGCACCTTCGCTGGATCCATCAACAGTCTACCATCCTTGATTTGGTGACCAAGGAAGTCCACCTCTTGTTTGGCAAACGAGCACTTCTCCTTCTTGACGAACAATTCGTTTACCCGTAGAGCTTGGAAGACTTGCTTGAGGTGCTCTACGTGCTCCTCAAGTGTGTTGCTGTACACGACGATGTCATCCAAATAAACTATCACGAATTTGTCCAAGAAAGGATGTAGTATTTTGTTCATGAGTGTGCAGAAGGTGGCTGGTGCGTTGGTGAGGCCAAATGGCATGACCAAGAACTCAAATGCTCCGTAGCGTGTCACACAGGTTGTCTTTGGCTCATCACCTTATGCTATATGGACCTGGTAGTAACTTGATCGTAAGTCTAGCTTGGTGAAGTACCTTGCCTTCCCAGTTGGTCGAAAAGATCAGCTATCAAGGGTATGGGATACTTGTTCTTGATAGTGACCTTGTTCAATGCTTGGTATTCAATACACATGCGAAGCGATCCATCTTTCTTCTTCTGAAAGAGGACTGGGGCACCGAATGGGGCTTTCAAGGGTCAAATGTAGCCCGAATCAATTAGGTCATGGAGCTGCGTCCTCAGTTCAGCGAGCTCTGGAGGTGCCATGCGGTAAGGAGCCATGGCAGGGGGTTTGGCACCGACTTCTAGCTCAATGTGGTGATCCACATCTCGCTTTGGTGGAAGCTTCTTCGGCAATTCGGATGGCATGACATCCTTGGACTTAGAAAGGACAGCCTGAATCAGTTGTGGCAGTGCGGGAGTTGGTGTTGCTATGTCCTCCCCATCGCTGAGCTCTCGTATGGTAGTGATATAGCTAGGACCGGACTTGAGACCCCGCTTGAATTGCAAGGCGAAGATCATCGATGGTTGAGATCTCTCCTTGCTCTTCAAGGGAACTACGTGGATCTCATGGTTGTCGACAACCACAAGAGAACGTGTAACAGGGACAGGGAATGCCAAAGCTACACAAAAAAATGAAAGACCTAACACCACTTTAAAATCATCCATAGGAACAACGGTAAAGTCTAACTTACCCGTCAATTCTCCAATCTGGACAGCAACTTCGTGTGCCATGCCTTGGACAGGCCTTACTTCAGAGTTTACCGACTTGATGGTGTCGTTACCCGTCGTTAGATTGAGGTCTAGACGTTTGGCCTCTTCAGCATCCATGAAGTTGTGCGTTGCCCCCAAATCAAGCATTGCACAAGCTGATTTGCCCTCGATGGCCAGATCAGCATACAACAGTCTCTTCTCCTTGGTGACTGTTAGAGAGAAACGTTTTAAGAGATTACCTAATTGTTGGATAGATCCTATGTCCACTTGGGCTTCTTCATTGGCCTTTTCTGGGTCGAGTTCTGCCATCATCGCATTCATGGATTTGCGTTTGGGGCAGTCCTTCACCCAGTGTGGTCCATCACAAATGAAATAGGGTTTAGGAGGATTAGTGGAGTTGTGCTTACCTCCAGACTTCTTCTCATGCTTGTAACGGTCATTTGAGGGCCTTTGTTGTCCACCCTCGTGGCAACCAGAATCTTGCTTCTTTTGCCCGATCTTCTCTCCCCCACTTTTGTCAGAGTTCGGCTTCTTGGTCTTGGAGTGAGTTGAGTAATCGACAAAGGTTTCAGCAGCAGCAATGGCAGCATCTAGGGTCTGCACATTACGCCTCTCCCTATCAGACATTTCAATTTTGAGCATGAGGGTAGAAAATTCCTTAATGTACTCAGAAATACTACCTGTCTGACAAAGGCGACACAACTTTCCCCTCGCCTCATTGTCTGCATTGTGAGGAACAAAGTACCTACGTACTTCAGCCTTGAATTGTTCCTAAGTGTCGATAATGCATAAGCCTTTCTCCCGTTCAAAGTGCTTCCTTCTCCACTAGAGTTGGGTAGCATCTTTTAAAAAGATTGGGGCGTTGCCTATCCTGGCCAGATCGTTGACAACCCCCATGGCCTCGAAGTGCTTCTGTGTGCCGTTGTACATGGCAGGCTTCGGGACCTTCAAGCCATGTACTGCAGTGGAAGTGCTAGTAGTGGTAGCTGTACTAGCAAGTGAGTTGTTTCACGAAAGGACTCCATCTCCCTATGAAGGGCATGAATCTCTCCTTCAACAAACTCACGAAGGTTGGACATACCTTGATTGAGGGAGCGTATCTCTCCCCTGAACTAGCTGCCATACTCTTTGATCATGAGTTTGGCAACCTGCGTGATCTCCGCATTCTCATGGATCAAGTTATTGACTTGATCACTGAGATCTCCTACAAGGGAGTTTATGTTGAGGACACTCCTTTCCAAGTTACCAACATGCGAGTCCATGGTTTCCTTGGCTGGACCCTTGGACTTGCCATGTTTGGCTGGCGCACATTGCTCCATTTGTTGCTCATCGAAAGCGGTCTCAACAAATCCTTCCTCACCTGCCATAGTCACAACTCAAATAAGAACAGAGTAGGGACTAGGATTACCTTGCTCTGATACCACCTGTCACGGAGTTAGGCTTGGACATGCTTTAAACGTGCTAACCCGCGCGGCACTTAGTCGATCTTGCAAGAGAAGACACTAAGTAAGCGTTGAAGAGTTCGAACGAACCAGCGAAAGACTTGTGGGAGGCAAGTAACCAAACAAGAAGAACTTGAGAGAGCTAGAGAGAGAGAGAGAGAGCACAAGAGCTTTGCAACTGAACTTGTATTGAATGAATGGAGAGGTGCTTTACAAATGAGAGGAGTGGGGGTATTTATAGTGGTTCCACCTCCTTAATGTGTAGCTACAATTTCTCTAGATCTAAAATATCTAAGATATTTACAAAAGAGAATACCTAAGCGCTTACCTAAGTGAGGCGCTTATCTAAGCACTTACATAAAGGAGGCGCTTACCTAAGCGCTTACATAAGTTAAGCGCTTAAGCGCTTACGCAGAAGATGATAATTGCGCCATCATTTGGGCTAGGCTCCCATTAATTGGACGGGTCGTGACACAATGGTGTCCCTCAGGGGCACCAGCAATAGGCTGTGCCCCCCGCAATGCAATGATGCTGGCCCCCACAACAATTTGTTGGTGATCGGCACTGGTTGTCATAAGAGTCCCTCAGTGATCCATGTAGGCCATTTTGCCTTGTTGGTTCCTCAGGGGCAATCCAGGTATGCACCAACGTAGTGGCATTGGGCATTAATAGAGTCCCTTATAGTTACTAGCAAGTAGGTTGTGCCCCCCATGGTGACTAGCAATGGCTTTTACAAGAGTCCCTTAGCGATTGGCATAATATGGGTCGTTTCACCTCACCGTCTAGCCATCGAAGGCAATGCTTGCATTCACCAGTGCAGTGACATGGGCTGTCGTAGTTTCACCTTGCCGTGGGTCCATCGGTGGCGATCCGGGCATGGACGAATGCCAAGGTGTTGGCTGCTATTGGTGTACCTCAGCAGATGTTGGTGACTGAGTTGGGCCCCTATAGCACAACAGTGCTTGTTGCCACTAGAGTCCCTCAATGATGTACACTGGAGAATTGTTTCGCCCTACTGTCAGCCCATCAGGGGATCCAAGTGGACACTAACTCAATGGTGCTGGCTGCTGATGGTGAACCTTGACAGACCCCAGTGACTGGGCTGTGCCCTAAAAGTCCCTTGGCAATCAGCATGCTACATGCTGTTTTGCCCTGTAGTTGGCCCATCGAGGCAGATAAAGTTGTGCACAAGTGCCATGATGCTGGCAGCCTATAGGGTCCCTCTATAGGTACCAACAATCAGATTGAGCCACTTGCGGCGCAATGATGGTGGTCTATAAGAGTCCTTCACCAATCGGCACTCCGCAAGTTGTTTTGCCTTGCCATTAGCCATTTGGTGATGTAGAAAACCCCAAAAAGATATGGCTTAGGGACCCAACACACACAAGGAATCAAAGAACAACCAGGAAAGCTAAACTAGAGTTTAATATCACAAAACCTAGACCCACCCCTCAAGGAACATGAATCTAAGGTATTTAAGAAGGATATAGACGCCACACTCCAAGAAAGAAAGGAATTGGGAGTGATAAGTCGATTGGAACGTCACAAGAAGAAGTACCTCTTGATAAGTTCTTTAATCCTTAAAAGAACCGAGAGAAAAATCCCTTGCTTTCTATTTCACTCAAAGTTGTCTACTTTTCCAGAACTTACAAAGGTTGCTTATTTATAGGATAAGATAGCAATCCTAAAATGGCACAAATTCCTACTTAGGAGAAATTCTTATTTTGGAGGAATTCCTAAATATGGACAAATTCCAACATAAACAATAAAATCCTATTTAGGAGGGAATGCTATTACTTAGTCTGACATATATAAGTATTCTAATTATATTAATTAGGCTTGGACTCTTTGTCAAACTTGAATTCACACTATTTGAAGCTTAGTTGACCTGAATGTCCTGAATTAGTCCATTTAGTGCTTCTTTAATCCTTTTGGCTCTAGCTCATGTTATTGGGCCTTTTGGAATGTGCAATGGACCTCTTGCATCCATTGAAGCCTTCCACCCATCATCTCTATGGTTCTCATCATTCCTCCTTTCCTCAAAAATATTCGTCCCCAAATCATCACCTATATCAAAAGGGGAAAGATCAGAAACGTTAAATGTTGCACTTACATTATACTCACTAGGAAGGTCCAACTTATAAGCATTGTCATTAATTCGGTCTATAACTTGCAAGGGACCATCTCCTCTAGGTTGTAGCTTCGAATGCTTCTAAGCTAGGAATTGATCCTTACGCATATGCACCTAAACCAAATCACCAAGTTCAAACACCACCTTTTCTCATCCCTTGTTGACCTAGGATACGTGTTGTTCAGTTTATTTTTCTATATGTTGTCACACCTTTTCATGCATTTTTTTTTATCATGTCAGCCTTGCATTCACCATCTAAGTCAGCATACTCATTAACAGGTATAGGTACCAAACCCAAAGGAGTTAATGAATTAAAACCTTATACGATTTCAAATGGAGAGTAACTAGTAGTAGAATGAACACTCCTATTATATTCAAACTCGACATATGGTAAACATTCTTCCCATGTTTTCAAATTTGTTCGAATTATAGCACGCAAAAGAGTAGAAAGAGTTCGATTAACTACCTCAGTATGCCCATCAGTTTGTGGATGACAAGTAGTTGAAAACAATTGCTTAGTACCTAACTTACCCCACAAAGACTTCCAGAAGTAGCTTAAGAAATTTATATCCCGATCTGAAACAATGCTTCGTGGCATGCCATGCAAATGCACTACTTCTCTAAAGAATAAGTTAGCCACATTGTTTGCATCATCAGTTTTATGACATGGGATGAAGTGTGCCATCTTTGAAAATCTATCAACAATAACAAATACAGAATCCTTACCCCTTTTTGTTCGAGACAATCCTAGTACAAAAGTCCATAAATAAATCAATTGAGGGATGGTTAGGTATGGGTAAAGGGGTATACAAGCCATGAGGTAAAACTCTAGATTTAGCTTGTTTGCATTTTATGCATTTTGCACATATCCTCTCAATATCTTGTTTCATTTGTGGCCAAAAGAAATGTTCATTTAGGACATCTAGGGTTTTCCTAACTCCAAAATGACCCATTAGACCACCCTCATGAGCATTTCTTACAACCAACTCCCTCAAAGAACTCATAGACATGCATAAATGATTTTCCCTAAATAAGAAACCCTTATGCCTATAAAACTTCTCAAAGGCTAATGCCTCACATACTTCATACACATTAGCAAAATTAGGATCATTCACATATAAATCCTTAATGTGTTCAAATCCTAATAAAGCATACCTGCAAAATAAAGCATCAGTTACCACATTTTCCTTACCTTTTTTATATTGGATGATGTAGGGAAAGGTCTCAATGAATTCAACCCAGGAAAGAGTCGAGAGAAAAGAAAGTGAAGGAGAGAAAAACAAGGTGAAAGCATTTGAGAGTGCTAAGTACAAGAGTGGTCAGGTTCACAAGAGTGAAGATGAGAGAAAACAAGTGAGTATGTTTGCAAAAGGAGCAGATGTTAAGGTTACCTTCTAAGCTAGGCAACAAATGATCTTGATCCTTTACAAGGATTCTTATTTCTCTAACACAAACCTTGATTCATCTTTGCCTAGTGCTATTTCATCTTTGTTGCAAAGATTATAATGATGTATTCCCTGAGGAGATTCCAAATGGTTTACCACCAAGGAGAGGGATTGAACATCACATTGATCTTATTCCTGGAGCTCCCATTCCCAATAAGCCAGCGTATAGAAGTAATCCTAAGGAGACAAAGGAGCTTCAGAGGCAAGTTGAAGAGTTGATGAAGAAGGGTCATATAAGGGAGAGCATGAGTCCATGTGCAGTGCTAGTATTGCTTATGCCAAATAAAGATGGATCTTGGAGGATGTGTGACGATTGTAGAACCATCAACAAAATAACAGTTAAGTATCGACATCCTATACCTAGGGTTGATGATATGCTAGATGAATTACATGGTGCTTGTTACTTCTCTAAAATTGACCTTAAGAGTAGGTATCATCAAATTAGGATGAGGGAAGGAGATGAATGGAAAACTGCATTCAAGACCAAGCATGGTTAGTATGAATGGTTAGTTATGCCCTTTGGTTTGACTAACGCACCTAGTACTTTTATGAGATTAATGAATCATGTTTTGAGACCTTTTTTTAGGAAAGTTTGTTGTGGCTTATTTTGATGACATATTAGTATATAGGAGGAATTTAGAAGAGCATGTTGAAATTTGCATTGTGTGCTTGACGTTTTGAGGAAAGAGAAATTGTATGCCAATTTGAAGAAATGATTTTTGCAAGGATCATGTTATTTTCTTGGGTTATGTTGTATTTGCTCATGGCATAAAGGTTGATAAAGAGAAGGTTAAGGCAATTCAAGAATGGCCTACACCTAAGAGTGTGAGTGATATGAGGAGTTTCCATGGTTTGGCTAGCTTTTATAGGAGGTTCATTAAGGATTTTAGTACCATAGCTGCACCATTGATTGAGGTGATTAAAAAGAGTGTAGGTTTCAAGTGGAGTAAGGAACAACAAGATGCCTTTGATTTGCTTATGTCTAAGTTGTGTAATGCACCACTTCTTGCTTTGCCTGATTTTTCTAAGATCTTTGAAATTGAATGTGATGCATTGGGCATTGGGATTGAGGGAGTTCTTATGTAAGAGAAATGACCTATTGCATTCTTAGTGAGAAGTTGAGTGGGGCAACATTGAATTATCCAACTTATGATAAAGAAATGTATGTACTTGCTAGGACTTTAGAAACGTGCTAGCATTACCTTTGGCCCAAGGAGTTTGTAATTCATACTGATCATGAGTCTTTAAAATACTTCAAGGGGCAAGGTAAGTTGAATAGGAGACATGCAAAATGGGTTGAGTTTATCAAAACTTTTCCTTATGTAATTCAATACAAATCAGGTAAGGAAAATGTTGTTGCTGACGCATTGTCATATAGGTACACATTGATTAGCACATTGAGCGTTAAGTTGCTAGGGTTTGAGCACATTATTGATTTGTATGCTAATGATGCTGACTTTAGTAATGTGTATGTTGCATGTGAGAAAGCTGCCTTTGGTAAGTTCTATAGACATGAGGGGTATTTGTTTAGAGTAAATAAGCTTTGTATTCCTCCGGGGTCTATGAGAGCATTACTTGTGAGAGAAGCTCATGGGGGTGGTTTAATGAGACACTTTGGCATTCAAAAGACTTTCAATGTTTTAAATGAACATTTCTTTTGGCCACATATGAAAAGGGATGTTGAAAGAGTCTGTGCGATGTGTATTACCTATAGACAAGCTAAGTCTAGGGTTTTGCCCCATGGTAAGTATATACCTTTAGAAATCCCTTATGAACCTTTAACTAACATTTCTATGGATTTTATTCTTGGGATACCTAGGTCCAAGAAGGGCTGAGATTGTATTCTTATTGTAGTTGATAGGTTTTCAAAGATGGTGTATTTCATTGCTTGCACCAAAATAGAGAATGCCACACACATTGCAGACCTATTTTCATGAGTGTATGAGCTATTTCTCTTGTTCTTTGAGAATTAATTTTAAACTTTCATACTTGAGTGTGTTGGTTCAATAGACTTATCTTCTTCAACGTTGTTGTCGTTAGGAGTAACGTCTGAATTTTATTGTTCTGTTTCTTGGTTGTTTATAATCATTGGGTCAAAACTCCATATCCCTTAACCTTTGTTAGAACGATCCTATACCAACAATGGTGTTGAGTTCCATTTACATATAATTAGAGTTTGTATCAAATTTTGAAATGAATAAGATAAATGGTGTAGAATTGAACAAATTGGAGACCAAGGAATCAAACGAAAAAGGATGTCAAGATAAACGAATTCAATGAACTAAACTTATGAAATTAGGATAGGGGTAGTATAACCTAGAAGACAAATGTGGGTAACAAAATAGGAAAATAGATGGTAGAATTGGAGTTGAGCAAGAAAACTTTATTATTATTGAGGCCAATATGACCAAACTGTTAACCTTATCAAAAACTTTGAATTTGATGTTTTCCTTCTTTTGTTCTTCTTTCTTTTTATTTTTCTTTTTTTTCTTAACACAAAACAATAATAGAATACTTAGACACAACAATTGAAATTGAAATTAGCACGTTTATGAGCTTAAACAAACAAGCAAAGAGAGAAGGATTGCAAACAAATAGATTTATTCATTTGAATGTTAATGCACATGATAGACAAACTAAACAGAAATAAATAAATCACAAGGTAGAAAATTGAAGAATGAGTGGATTTAACCTGATTTAGAACTAGGCTCTGATATCAACTGATGAGGAAAACCCCAAAAACACGTAGCTTAGGGACCAACACACACTAGGAATCAAAGAACAACCAGGAAAGCTAAACCAGAGTTTAATATCACAAACCCTAGACCCACCCCCCAAGGGAACACGAATCTAAGGTATTTAAGAAGGATATGGACGCCACATTCAAAGAAAGAAAGGAATTTGGAGTGATAAATCGATTGGAACGCCACAAGAAGAAGTACCTCTTGATAAGTTATTTAGTCCTTAAAAGAACCAATAGAAAAAAACCCTTGTTTTCCATTTTACTCAAAGTTGTCTGCTTTTCCAGAGCTTACAGAGGGTGCCTATTTATAGGCTAAGATAGAGTGGCACAAATTCTTACTTAGGAGAAATCCTTATTTTGGAGGAATTCCTAAATGTGGACGAATTCCAACATAAATAATAAACTCCTATTTAGAAGGGAATGCTATTACTTAGTCTGACCTATATAAGTATTCTAATTATATTAATTAGGTATGGACTCTTTGTCAAACTTGAATTCACACTATTTGAAGATTGGTTTACCTGAATGTCCTGAATCAGCCTATTTAGTGCTTCTTTAATCTTTCTGGCTTTAACTCGTGTTATTGCGCCTTCTAGAATGTCCAATGGACCTCTTGGATCCATTGAAGCCTTCCACCCATCATATCTATGGTTCTCATCATTCAGGGCAATGCTTGTGTGTACAGTGCAATGGCATTAGCATACTACAGGTGCCAATGACTAGGCTATGGCCCTAGTAGCATAATGGTGCTAGCCACTGTAAGTGTCTCTAGGTAATTGTCATTGTTGTGCAGGCCGTTTCACACCACCCTCGACTTGTTGGTGTGAGGCAAGCATGCACAAGCGCCATGGTGTTGGCAGTCAATGGAGTCCTTTAGCAGATGCCAGCGATTGGTTGTGCTCATTGCAGCACAATGGTGCAATTTGCCGCAAAAGTCCCTCAACGATCGACACCACGTTGGTCGTTTCACCCTGCCGTTGGCCCATCGAGGGCAATGCCTGTGTACATAGCATAGTGGCATTGGCGACCAATGGAGTACATCAGCAAGCGCCATTGATTGGGTTCTTGTAGCACAACGGTGTTAGCTGCTGCAAGAGTCCCTGTGCGATTGGCATCGCATGGGCCATTTCACCACATCACCTACCTAATTGGGGCAATGCTTGCATGCACCAGCATAGTGGCACAGGCCACCAATGGAGTACCTTGGCAAGAGCTAGCATCTGGCTCTAAAGAGTCCCTTGGTGATCTGCACCATGTAGGCTATTTCACCCTATTGTCAGCCTGTCGGGGGCAAAACTAGCATGCACCAGTGCAATGGCGCTAGTCGCTAATGGAGTCCTTTTGCAAGCGTAAGTGACTGGGTTGCGCACCTTGCAACATAACAATGCTGTAAGAGTCGTTTGGTCATCATTACCACACGGGCTCTTTCCCCCTACCATTGGTTCATCATTGGTAATTTGAGTGTTCAAAGTGCAGGGTGTTGATGGAGTCCTTCAATAGTCACCAAGGATTGGGCTATGCCCTCCATAAGTCATTGTGGTGGCTGTTCCAAGAATCCCTTGGTGATAGGCACTGCGCTAGCTGATTCACCATGTCATCATCTTATTGAGGACAAAGCCTGAGTGCACATGGTAGTGGTATTTGCCACCGATGGAGTACCTTGACTAATGCTGGTGATGGCTTTGTGACCCCAACAGTGCAACAATACAGGCTGCCGCTAGAGTCCCTCAACGACCGCATGGGCTATTTTGGCCTGCAGTCTTTCTATTGAGGGCAATGTGATCATGCACCAACACAATGGTGTTGGGTGTCAATGGAGTCCCTTGGAAGGTGTAAGTGACCAAGTTGTGCCCCCTATGGCAAAACAGCAGGGCAAAGGTAGTTTTAGCCCATCGTCATTTTGTCGGGACGATCTGGGGGTGCCCCTATGCAATGGCTTTCAGCGACGATGGAGTCCCTTTGTAGGCACTAGTGACTAGGCAATGCCCCCCCATAGCATAATGGCACAAGCTGCTGTTAGAGTCCCTTGGCGATTGGCACCGTGTCGCCACACCATTTGCCCAGTGGGCATTTCTGGTTTGTGCGTCTTGCTGGTCACATGCCTCACGCATGTTTCTGGTTTGCCCTTGTCCATTTCACAGTTTCTCTTCTCTTCCCTTAGGAACTGTGTGTTGTCTCCACTCTTACCACCGGTGCATTTGCCTCTCCTCTTACCGTGAGTCACACAATTTCCTTCCATCTGTTGACCAATTTCCCTTGCTATCTAAGGTCTCCCTTGGTTTGCTGTGTGTTCACTCTTGCTGTCTAGCTGGTTTACTCTTCCTTGTTGTAGGGTTTTGACTCACCAAGGTCTCACTTGCCGTTGGTGTGTTGTGACCGTGCTCTCCTTATGCGATTCACCTTGCCTTGGTCGTTCTCCTTCTTGCTGTCCACACCTCTTCTGGTTGATTGCTTTTCCATTTAGCTTATGTTGGCCAATTTCTCTCTTTGTACGGTTTCTCTTTGTGTTGGTCAAATGGTTGGTTGGACGTCCTCTCTCTTTCAACTGGTGGTGGTTTTGCAGTTCACTCTTTGGTGTTGGCATGCTGTTTTGTGTTTTGCCATTCCACCTTTTCAAATGTATGATTTGCCATCCAGCCGCTCTTGCTGTCCAACTGTGTACTCTCTCTTTGTTGTCCAGCCATTCCTCCCTTGTTTTTCTCTTTGGCTAATCACCCACCTTTGTCGTTTATACTGTTTTTCCGTGTAGGGTAAGGTTTTTCTTGATTATCTATTTGGTTGGCTGGTTGTATAGGTTTTCTGAATGGTTGAATTGTCGACTCTCCCCTAGCTTTGTCTTCCAAGACCTTTATATACTCTCTTCCATGAAACCCTAATAGGACTTATGTGGCAGATTTACATTCTTGCCCTTATATGGTGAATTTACTTTCTTGCCCTTCCATGTGGCTTTACTTTCTTGCCCACTTAAACCTAGTTGACTACAGTTTCAACCCATACAAAGCTGAAGGAACAACATCTCCATTTTGAATTGGGCTCATCATCACAATCCTCATCTTTATCATCAAGTTTCACTTTGCACTAAGAAGCAAAGTGTCCAGTTTGCCCACAATAATAACATCTCAAGGACAACTATCCTTTTCCCTTCTTAGGCCCTTTTTTGAACTTCCTTGTGAAGTATGCCAACACTTCACCTTCACATTCTTCCTCCTCCTCATCATCATCCTCATTGGATAATTCTTCCTCTTCTTTTATCTTTAAGCGTTTCATAACTTTGAAAGCTGCCTCCTTTGATACCTTTGACATTGAGGAGCTCTCATTTGACTTTATTCTCATCTCATATGCAATGAGATTGCACTGGAGATCATGCAGAGACATAGAATTGAGATCTCTACTCTCCTTTATGGCTGCCACCTTTCAGGTAGAATTCTCAGAATTTTCTTCACAATAGATGAGTCCTTCTTGTTCTTCCCATGACTTCTAAGGTCATTTACAGAATCAATAACCCTAGTGACGAACTCTTGGACTTTCTCATTTTTTTTGCATTCTGAGAGATTCATATCTCTCCTTGAAAACTTAAAGCTTGGCCTCCTTCATTCTGTCATCACATTTATAGACTTTTGACAATCTGTCCCATATCTCCTTAGCAGATTTGCAGTCTATAACTTTAGCATATTTAGCATCTCTCAATGCTGAAATGATGACACTTGAGGCCTTCCCATTAATCTCAAACTACCTTAATTCCTTTGGGGTTGGATCTTTACCTTCTTCTGGGGCCAGAAAACCCTCCTATACTGATTTCACCACGTTCATGCCCATGGTTGCAAATACCACTTGCATTTTCGCTCTTTACATATGGTAATTGGTTTCATTGAAGATTGGAACCTTCTTACTATAATTAGTGCAAGTGTTAGTACCGGCATCCATTTCTCAGTATGCTAAACAAGTTAAAACTTCTAAAACCCTTCAAATTAATACACCAAGTTGTGAAGCTTCAAACTAATGAACCTAGCTCTGATACCAATTGAAATTCCCAACTTCACCCTAGGATCTACTACTCTGTTATACTGAAAGGGGGGTGAATCAGTATCACATCCCTTAAAATCACAGTTTAATAATTTATGCCAAAGTATTCTACTTATTTAATACTCTAGCTCTCGTCAATATGCAGGTGTGTGAACAACTTCAAACTCTTCTCAAAAGCAAACTCTTTTTTAAATTCAACTAATGTAGATCTATTGTTACCTACTAATCATAACAGTCCACAAAGTCACCTTTTGCCTATTAGACAAATCGGGTGTTCTTGATTAGGTCTTCTTTAAGTTATGGGTTTGATGATACTTTAGCTATGTTCACAACTCAATTCAAAACACAGAATGTAAATCAAAGTAAGGACACAAGAGATTTACGTGGTTCCATCAATATGATGTACATCCACAGTGGTAGGGACTCTTCTTCTATCGAGACAATCCACTATACTTGAGAATACCAGTGTGGTACTCCCGATGTTCACAATGTAGTTACAATGGATGTCTTAATCCTCTGTTCCTTTCACTATTGCAAATTTAAAGCAAGTATAATACAAAAAGTGTCACTTATTGCGTCTACACTTCTTCTACTTTGTCTTGCCTCTATTAAATTGAATAGGCTGCTTCACTGCCGCTTAGAAGTCCACCACAACACTCTCTAACCTCTCTTGAAGAAATCTGGAAATACATTGAGCTCTTTCCAATGCTTCATTTAATTCCTTCTCCAGGTTGTTTCACACAACTCCTGCTTTCACTATCTCATGACTTCACGGCTAGCACTCACGCTTCTGGTCTACTGTTTCACATCTCATAGCCTACCCCACACTTTTAAATAGTGACACCATTGCACGTTCTGGTCTCACATTTCAGATATACACTCACTTCGAGTTCTCTAGCCTCACGAATACCAGATCTGCTCTTCCAGTAATCTTTTTTCCATGTTTGCTCTCCCGGTGGTCTATCTCTCTCTTACAATGGTCTTTCTCACTTACGGTGGTAGCTTTCTCACTTACGGTGGTAGCTTTCTCTCTTATGGTGGTGGCTCTCTCTCTCTTATGGTGGTGGCTCTTTGTTTTCTCTCTCACCGTCTAGCCATGTTGTCCATTTCTCTCTCACCGTCCAGCTGTGTACCCCTATTTTGTTGTACACTCTTATTTGGTCATCTCTCGTTTTCTCTCCTTTCCAATTGGCTATGTCATCTGCTTTTGTCCCTTTTCTGCCGATTGTCTATTTTTCTTCATCCACTCTTCTTCGGTCATCTCGTGTTTTCTCCCTTTTGACCGCTCTTCATTCTGCCGTCCAGCCCCCATTTTGCTGTATCTGATTTTCTCTCTTCTCTACTGATGGTGTAAGGTTTTCGTGTGGTTTTACTTCCTTGCCCCTCCATGTCAAATTACTTGCACAGTTAAATCTAGTTGACAATAATTACAACCTATACAAGGCTATGAGAACAACATTATGTGTAAGATGACAAACAAGGAACTCGAAGAACAAAACATGGAGCCCATGATATAAGTCCAAGCTGTATGATTAAGCTAAGGAAAGGCTTAATTTGTGTGTTAAGTTGTATTAAAGGACCTGATTTTGTTTTGTGTTGCTCGATTTTAAATTAAGGCCAAATAACATGTAAAAAAGGCTTAACTTCTTAGGTTTATTTGGGCTTGTAGGTTTAACTAAGTCTTAATTTATTGGTTAGGATTTTTACTTTGACTCTTATACCTAGCTATCATTAGTTGTAGTCTTTTTTGAGGATTTTTAATCAAGGCAAATTTATTTTTCTTAGGATTCCTAATCAAGGTAGATTTGTATTTCTTAATTAGAGGGATCTCCTATAATTAAGGTTTTTCCTCTATAGGTTTGTCCTTATAGGATTGTAATATTTATATGCCTATATAAAGGTTACAACTATGTACAATGGAATCAATAAGATTGAGGTACTCTCAGCAAACTTTGCTTTGCCTTTTTGTGTTCTTGGAAGAATACAATGTCTAGACTTATCAAAGGAGTGATCAACCATGATGGCATCTAAAGGTTGGATCTTTTAGGACTTAGTTTCCTTAGGGGTTTAATTTAATTAACCAAACTTGTTCTTACTTTTCTGGGGTGTGTATAATAAATTCATTCAATGGTTCTTAAGGTAGGTCACCTAGCAAGTTCTTTATCAATTAGTATCAGAGCCTTGGTTCTAGAATAAGTTATATATCCCTTTTCCATCTTTGTTTGGTACTTTTCTTTGTATTTTATTCATTCATTGTGTTTCTTTGCTTAGTGTTTTTGGTTTGTTCTGATTAGCTTCTTGCTTTTAAGTTATGTTAATTCTATGGGTGATTGTTTTGATTAAAAAAAGTAGAAAAAGGAAAGTTGAAAAAGAGTGAGAGAAGAAAAAAAGGAAGATAAAGAAGTTGTATTTAAACTAAGTAATGCATCTTGAATCTTTCATCTTATAATATATAAGGTTGGAAATCTGATTTTTTTAATCCTAAAAAGGATATCATGAATTTCTTTTAAAAGTTTTGATTTTGAAATTTGCCATTAATGGATTGCTCCTTGTGAATTGTTAATCTTGAGTCTTTCAAGAATATAAAAGGGGCCGACTTAAGTGGAAAAAGGCAAAAGTGGTGAGATGATCATCGAGAAAAGCCAAAATAGAATGAAAATACAAGTGATAACAATCAAATTCAATGGCAAAAATGTGAGGGAGTGCATGAGGAACAAATTTCTTTTAATTACTAATATATCTCTACAAGTTATAAACATGAGTAGTGAAGGAGAACTGCATGATATAGACATGAAGATTTGGATGAAGGCTATTACTAAACAATTTATAATGATAAATGCAAGGATAGATGAGTTACAATCACCTACCAAATCCAAATCTTTAGAAGGCATGTGATTGAGGAAGAAGATAAGAAAGATGTTGTTTCCACAGCCTTGTTGTAATTGTTGTCAAGAAGATTTAAGTGTGCAAGTAAAAGTGGCTTATATCTCAAGAATTACAAGATAAGACTAACATGTCAAATAACCTCATAAAGTGATGTCCTTGAAGTGAACTTGTAGAGGGAGTTTAGCATTGCTTAAGTCTTAGTGTGATAGGGTTGTATACGGATAATAAATTCATAAGAAGTTAAATCTACAAGTCCGTAAGCCTGTCCTGAGACTAAGTTTAGGAGCGATTTTGGAGGAGCAGAATAATTCTAGGTTACGGACAGACAGGGAGTCTAGAAGAAGGGAAGGTTACGGAATTTTAATTTAGCATTTCTCGAAGATAGGTAGTTATGGGGGCAATTTCTTTTGTACATTTTTAACTGTTCATGGATAATCCTGGCCATTCATTCAAGCATTCAAAGGATGAGATTTCAGTAGAAAGAAAAGAGCAAGAAAAATAAATTAAGAAGGAGAATAATGCTGAATCTTAAATGGAACAGTAGTATGAAACCATATAGAGGGGCAAGAAAGTAGATTTGCTATAGCTATAGTAAACTATAGAGGGCAATATATAAACCATGACTTATCTCTTTTAAAGGTAGAGGGGTGGGTGTTTGAGACAACTAAGTGAAGACATTCTGTGAAACATAGAGAGAACTCAACGAATTTCAAGATTTCTTCAATAGAGGTTAGAAAGTGATTTGGTAATCTTCCAAGCGTTAGTGAAGTAGCCTATTCAAATCAAACAGAGGCAAGATAAGCTAGAAGAAGGGTAGATACAATAGGTGATACTCTTTGTATTGTGAATGCTTTGTATTTATAATAATGAAAGGAGTAGAAGATTAAGACATCTATTGTAATCATAAGGGATACCACACTAGTATTCTCAAGTATAGTGGATTGTCTAGGTAGAGGAAGAATTCCTACTACTGTGAAGTATGTCACATGACAAAACCACGTAAATCTCTTGTGTCCTATCTTTGAATTTACATTCTGTGTTCTGAATTGAGTTATGAATAAAGAATCATCAAACCCACAACCTAAAAGAAGACCTAATCAAGAACAACCAATCCGTTTCATAGGCAAGCTGTCTGGAAGGTAACTTTAGGGACTATTATGATTACTAGGTAATAGTAGATCTACCTTAGTTGAATCTAAGAAAGAGATCATTTCTGAGAAGAGTTTGAAGTTGTTCACCTACCTGCATATTGAAAAGAGCTAAAGTGTTAAAGAAGTAGAGTACTGTGGATTAAATTATCAGAGTTTTTCAAAGGGGTGATACTGATTCACCCCTCTTTCAGTATCACAGACTAGTAGATCCTAGGGCAAAGTTGGGAACTTCAAATGGTATCAGAGCACAGGTTCACCAATTTGAAGGTTAACAACTTGGTGTACTAGTTTGAAGGATTTCAGAAGTTTACTTGTTCAACATACAGAGAAATGGATACAAGTACCAACACTAGCACTACTTACAACAAAAATGTTCCAATCTTCAATGGAACCAACTACCATATGTAGAGAGCAAGAATGCAGGTGGTATTTGCAACCATGGGCATGGACGTGGTGAAATCTATACAAGAGGGTTTTGTGCCCCCAAAAGAAGGTAAAGATCTAACCCCAAAGGAATTAAGGCAATTTAAGATAAATGAGAAAGACTCAAACGTCATCATTTTAGCATTGACAGATGTTGAATATGCTAAAGTTATGGACTACAAATCTGCTAAGGAGATATGGGATAGATTGCAAAAGGTCTATGAAGGTAATGGCAGAATGAAGGAGGCCAAGCTTTAAGTTTTCAAGGAGAGATATAAATCACTCAAAATGCAGAAAAATAAGACAGTCCAAGAGTTCTTCACCAGGGTCATTGATGATGTAAATGACCTTAGAAGTCATGGGAAGAACAAGAAAGACTCATCTATTATGAAGAAAATTCTTAGAATTCTACTTGAAAGGTTTGTCTCAAAGGTGGCAGCCATAGAGGATAGTAGAAATCTCAATTCCATGCCACTACATGATCTCTAGTGCAATCTCATTGCATATGAGATGAGAATAAAGTCAAATGAAAGCTCCTCAACTTCAAAGCCATCAAAGGAGGTAGCTTTTAAAGTTATGAGACACTTGAAGATAAGAGAAGAGGAAGAATCATCCAGGGAAGATAATGATGATGATAAGGAAGAAAGTGAAGGTGAAGTATTGGCTTACTTCATAAGGAAATTCAGAAAGGGTTCTAAGAAGGGAAAAAGACAATTGTCCTTGATTTAAGTTGTTATCGTTGTGGGTAGACTATACATTTTGTTTCTCAGTGCAAAGAGAAATTTAATGATGAAGATGAGGATGGTGATGATGGGTAGAATTCAAAATAGAGAAGACCATCATCCAAATCAAAGAAGTCCAACAAGAAGACTGCCAACCCACAAAAGAAGAAGAGAGGCTCATTCAAGAGTTATGTGAGCCAGACAAAAGAAGCTAATAAGGAGGAAGATGTAGACTCATCAGATGAGCATGCCTTTATGGCATCAACTCAATGTGGTAGTTCAACCTTTGAAGAGGAAGCGAAGGGTGATAAAGAAGAACCAGCTTGAAGCTGAGTTAGAAGTAGCTTCAAAGGAGATAATCAGAAGGGGCAGAACCATAAAAAGGTTGGAAGCCCATATAAAACAAGTTGAAGCAAAGATTGAGGAAGTAAAAAGTAAAAGAGATAAAATAAGTGCTGAACATATTGACTTGAAGAGAAAATTTGAAGAACAGATCAAAATATGTGAAGACCTTACAATGAAGCTTGTCTCATGGACTTCAAAAGTTGAAGAAATGGAGATAAAGTTACTGAGACTCCAACAACTACTCAAAAAGAATGAAGAGAAAGTGTAGCAATCTGAGGCTACACTGCCTAAAGAGAATGAGACTTTACCATAAAAGTTGAAAGAGAAGGCTTTGACTCATAAGAAGATAACTGAAGAAGAGAAGACAGTTATCAAACAAAAGCCAAGGCCAAAAATAATGTATGTGGTTAAAGAATAGCAGCTCATAGCTACTAAGTCTTAGAAAAAAAAAGAATGATTAGCCAAGAATAGTGAAGGCTAAAAATAAAGAAGATTTGAAGAAGTAACCTAGGATTACAAACAAAAATGAAGAAAAGAAAGTCAGTTAGCCAAGGGTAATGGCTGAATAGAAGAAGGAGAAAAAGGTGGTTGAAATGAAAGCCACACAAGCAAAGAAGCCAACAACCTTGCCTACAAAGCAAGTAATGAACAAAAGAAAACAAGCTGTGGTTAGACCCAAGAAGAGGCAGTTTCAAGGTCACTACTTTTATTGTGAAGGTTGGGGTTATAAGGCAGGTAAATGTTGGTGGAGAAGGCCAATGTATGTCTCCAACTTGAGAAGATCCGATGCTACATATAGGGGGAGACAATACAAAATTCAGAGAACACCTATCGTGAGTTCTTGCGCATACTATAAAAAGCAAGGACACATTGACAAGGATTATTGGTGGAAGCCCAAACTAGTGGTTTCAAAGAACAAGTTTGCTATATTAGCAGACTTGGAATAGTGTGAACGGTGCAGGCAAGATGGCCATAATGCCAAGAGATGCATGATATTTCTCCCTGAGCAAGAGAAGGCACTCAATGGCACAGTGAAAACAATTGGTACAATCAAAGCTAAGAAAAAGGAAAAAGTTATTTTCAAGCCAGTTCAAAAGAAGGAATATAAAGCTAAAAAGGAGGTGGCTAATATAGCTAAAATTGCACTAAAGGCTGACTACAAGGATAAGTAGTGGATCCTTGATATTGGATGTACTTTAAACATGACAGGAGATAAGAGTAAATTATCAAAGCTAAATAAGTCAAGAGAAGGCAAAGTCAAGTTTGGCAATGATGATTCACTGAACATTAGTAGTCAGGGGTTAGTAAATATTGGAAATGGAAATTTGAAAGATGTTTTTCACGTTGAATGACTTAGATATAATCTAGCATATGTCAGCCAACTATGCAATGAAGACCATAAAGTGATATTTACAAAATAGGTTGCCAAGTAAAAAGTAAAGAAGGCAATACTGTTGCAGCTGGGAAGAGAACAGCTGGAAATTTATATGTGATTGATGAGGACAAGTCAAATAGTTATTTACTTACAAAAGAAGAAGAAAATCAACTCTGGCATAGGAGGCTGGGACACTTAATACAAAAGAACAATAGGAAGCTGACCACCACTTAGAGATATTCTAGACCTTAAGAGAGAGAGAGAGTATGTCTGCTCAATATGCTCTAAGGAAAACATGCCAGAAAGCAGTATAAGACTAAAGAGTTCAATTCTGAAGCTGTGCTTGACATTGTACATACTAATTTGTGTGGGCCAATGAGAACAAAAGGGTTGAATAGTGAGAGGTACTTCATCTTGTTTGTTGATGATTATTCTAGAAGGACCTACATCATGCACCTCAAACACAAGTCAAAAGTTTTGAAATGCTTCAAGGGATATAGAAGATTTACTGAAAATGAGAGTGGAAAGAAGATCAAAGTATTGAGGTCAGATCAAGGCACTGAATTCACAAATGAAGCTTTTAAAGATTACCTTGAGAAGTATGGAATTCACCATCAAATGGCAACAGCAAGAACACCTCAACAGAATTGGGTGGTAGAGAGGAAAAATAGAGCTGTGCTTGAAATAGCAAGAACTCTACTACTAGAATCCAAGCTTCACACAAGATTTTGGACAAAAGCAACATTTACAACCGTGCACCTACTGAACAGAGTTTTACTAAGGTCTAATACTAATAAGACTCCATATGAGTTATGGAGTGGGAAGAAGACAACAACCAAGTATCTAAGAATCTTTGGCAGCCCATGTTTTACGCAGAATAAGGAGCAAAGCTTGGAAAAATTCCATGTTAGGTCAGATGAAGGTATCTTTGTGGGATACTTTGCAAAGATTTGGTTATAGAGTTTTCCTACATAAACTAAGAAAAATGGTTACTTCCAGTTATGTGAGAATAGATGAAAACTGGAAAACAATGCAAAATGGAGAAGTTGAGGACAATGAAGAAGATGACTTCAAGATAGATGAAGAATCAGATAAGCATGAAGAAAATGGGAAAGAAGTAAGTTCAGACTCAGAGAAGAATGGATCTAAAGATGAAGAAAGAGATCGTCTTGCAACTATGACTGTGCAAGAGAGAAAGACAAAGAAAACTTGGACTAGTGCTCATCAAGGAAATCAGATCATAGGTGACCCATCACTAGGAGTTACAACAAGGAAGAATTGTGGGAGCCACTGCATTACTCTCATAAGTTGAACCTAAATTTGTTAAAGAGGCTACACAAGACAAAGCCTAGGTCAAAGCTATCAATGAGGAGTTGGATCAAATCGAGAAGACTGATACATAGGAGCTGGTTCCAAGACCCACTAATAAGAATGTCATAGGAATAAAATCGGTGTTTAAAAGTAAACACAATAAAGATGGCAAGGTGGTGAGGAACAAGG
>JAHLGO010016963.1:0-13882 GCA_020615895.1 Ceriops decandra | reverse complement strand
AGATCCAACCCCAGAGGAATTAAGGCAGTTTGAGATCAATAGGAAGGCCTCAAATGTCATCATTTCAACATTGACAGATGCTGAATATGCTAAAGTTATAGATTGTAAATCTGCTAAAGAGATATCAGACAAATTGCAGAAGGTCTATAAAGGTGATGGCAGAATGAAGGAGGCCAAGCTTCAAGTTTTCAAGGAGAGATATAAATCCTTCAGTATGCAGAATAATGAGACAATCCAAGAGTTCTTTGCTAGGGTTATTGATGTTGTAAACAACCCTATAAGTCATGGGGAAAACAAGAAGTACTCATCTATTATGAACAAAATTCTGAGAATTTTACCTAAGAGGTTTGCCTCAAAGGTGGCAGCCATAGAGGAAAATATGAGATGAGAATAAAGTCAATTGAAAGCTCCTCAACATCAAAGCTATCAAATTAGGTAGCTTTCAAAGCTATGAGACACTTGAAGATAAGAGAAGAGGAAGAATCATCTAGTAAGGATGATGATGATGAGGAGGAAAAAAGTGAAGGTGAAGTGTTGGCTAACTTCACAAGAAAATTCAAAAAGGGGTCTAAGAAGGGAAAAGGATAGTTGTCCTTGAGTTGTTATCATTATGGGTAGACTAGACATTTTGCTTCTCAGTGCAAAGTGAAACTTGATGATGAAGATGAGGATGGTGATGATAAGCAAAATTCAAAATGGAGAAGACCATCATTCAAGTCAAGGAAGTCTAGTAAGATGACTGCTAACCCACAGAAGAAGAAGAGAGGCTTATTCAAGAGTTATGTGAGCTAGACAAAAGAAGTCGATGAGGAGGATGATATAGACTCATCATATGAGCATGCCTTTATGGCATTAGCTCGATGTGGTAGTTCAACATCTAAAAAGGAAGACGAGATTGATGAAGAAGAACCAGATCTTAAAGCTGAGTTAGAAGCAGCTTCAAAGGAAATAATCAAAAGGGGAAAACCATAAAAAGGTTGAAGACCCATATAAAACAAGTTGAAGTAAAGTTTGAGGAAGTAGAAAGTCAAAAAGATGAAATAAGGGCTGAATATATTGACTTGAAGAGAAGATTTGAAGAACATATCAAAATATGTGAAGACCTTACAATGAAGCTTGGCTCAAGGACTTCAAAATTTGAAGAAATGGAGATAGAGTTACTTAGACTTTAGCAACAACTCAAGAAGAGTGAAGAGAACTTGCAGAAGATTGATATGATAGGAGAAATGTGTTTTGCAAGAGAAAAGAAGAATGAAGAGAAAGTATAGCAATCTGAGGCTATATTGCCTAAAGATAATGAGGCTTTGCCAAAAATGTTGAAAGTGAAGGTCGTGACTCAAGAGAAGATAGCTGAAAATAAAGAAGATTTGAAGAAGCAGCCTAGGGTTGCAAACAAAAATGAAGAAAAGAAAGTCAACCAGCAAAGGGCTACAACTAAACAGAAGAAGGAGAAGAAGGTGATTGAAATGAAAGCCACACAAGCAAAGAAGCCAACAACCTTGGTTACATAGCAAGTAATGAACAAAAGAAAAAAAGTTGTGATTGGATCTAAGAAGAGGCAATTTCAAGGTCACTGCCTTTATTATGGAGTTTGGGGTTATAAGGCACGTAAATACTGGTGGAGAAGGCCGGTATATGTCTCCAACTTGAGAAGATCCAATGTTGTAGACAGGGGGAGACAATACAAAATTCATAAGAGAACATTTGTTATGAGTTCTTACACATACTGTAAAATGTAGGGACACACTAACAAGGATTGTTGGTGGAAGCCCAAACCAATGGTTTCAAAGAACAAGTTTACTATATTGGCAGACTTAAAATAGTGTGAAAGGTGCTGGCAGGATGGCCATAATGCCAAGAGATGTGTGACACTTCTTGAGCAAGAGAAGGCACTCGATGGCACTGTAAAAACAATTGGTACAGTCAAAGCTGAGAAAAAGGAGAAAGTTATCTTTAAACTGAAATTGCACTAAAGGCTGACTATAAGGATAAGCAGTGGATCCTTGATAGTGGATGCACTTCACACATAACAGAAGACAAGAGTAAATTATCAAAGCTAAACAAGTCAAGAAAATGCAAAGTCAAGTTTGGCAATGATGATTCACTTAACATCAGTGGTCAGGGGTCAGTAAATATTGGAAAAGGAAAGATGAAAGATGTTTTACATGTTGAAGGACTTAGATATAATCTAGCATCTGTTAGCCAACTATGCAATGAAGACCATAAAGTGATATTCACAAAAATAGGTTACCAAGTAAAGAGTAAAGAAGGCAATACTGTTGCAGTCAGGAAGAGAACAACTGAAAATTTATATGTGATTGATGAGGATAAGACAAATAGCTATTTACTTACGAAAGAAGAAGAAGTGTATATTCAATAACCTAATGGAGTACAAATCAGTGCAGATGAGACACACGCGTGAAAACTGAAGAAAGCCTTGTATGGCCTTAAACAAGCCCCAAGAGCATGGTACAACAGGCTGGATGCGTATTTGAGAAGGTTGAACTTTAGAAGAGGAACAGTTGATAATAACCGATATATGTTCAACTCAGAGAAAGGCTAGCTGATAACCATAATATATCTATAGATGACATCATCTTTGTAGGGGATCACTTTGAGCAATGCTAAGAATTTGCATAGAAGATGAGTAAGGAATTTGAGATGTCATTGATTGGAGAAATGACTTACTTTCTTGGATTATAAATAAAACAGTATGAAAAAGGTATTTTTATTTTTCAGACAAGATATGCCAAAGAGATGCTGAAAATGTTTGGCATGATGGATAGCAGACTTGTCAGTACCCCTACGTCAGTGGGCTATAAGTTAACAAAAAATTAGGAAGGAAGGAGTACAAGCCCTACAGAATACAAAAAGATGATAGGAAGCCTTTTGTACCTTATAACATCAAGGACTAATCTCATGGAAGCTGTATACATCACTAGTAGATTCCAAACCGATCCTAAGGAATCTCATGTGTTAGCATTGAAAAGAATCCTAAGATACCTCAAAGGGACATTGGAATTGGGTTTATGGTATCCTGCCATGGATTCTATAAAACTACGAGCATACACTGATGCAAATTAGGTAGGAAGTATAGATGACAGAAATCAACCAGTGACTACAGCTTCTACTTGGATTCAAAGTGTGTTGCATGGTTAAGTAGAAAGCAAAATAGTATTGCTTTGAGCACAACTGAGGTTGAGTATATGGCTGCAAGTGCAGCATTTACTCGAATGATATGGATGCTAAGACAATTAGCAGATTTGGGTGTTGAAGTGAAGTTACCAGTGAGAGTACTTTGTGATAATCAAAGTGCAATTGATCTCAGCAAGAATCCATTTCAACATTTAAGGAGCAAGCATATTGACATCTAGTATCACTTTATCAATGATCAAGTGGAAGAGGGCATAATTCAGTTGGAGTATGTCAGCACTAAAGATCAAATCTCAAATATTCTAACTGAACTTCTATCCACAGAGCTATTTAAAAAGCACAAAATGAGTCTGCAAATGCCTCCTTGAGCCTGAAGTTCAAGCGAATCCTCCATCTCTACTTTACATTTTTTTTTTCAAATTTGTAATTGGTTGGCAAAGGGGGAAAGAATCAACAATGCAGGGGTAGCTGTTAAGGAAGGGGGAGTGCATATTTAAGGGGAGTTGTAATCCATCTGCTTTTGTATTATTACTCTAAGAAGATTATAAAGCATAGTTGCATAATGGTTTTTGTTATGAGTGTTGCCAACAATTACAAAGTGGGAGATTGTTGTTCCCACAGCCTTGTATAGGTTATAATTGTTACCAACTAGATTTAAGTGTGCAAGCAGAAGTGGCTCATATATCAGGAATTATAAGATAAGAATTGTTGTCAAGTAAATTTAAGTGTGCAGGCAGAAATGACTCATATCTCAAGAATTACAGGATAAGACTAGCATGTCAAATAACCTCGTAAAGTGATCTCCTTAGAGTGAACTTGTAGAGGGAGTTTAGCATTGCTTAAGTCTTAGTGTGACATAGCATTGCTTGAGAAAAATAAATTAAGGAGGAGGATAATGCTGAATTTTAAATGGAGCAGTAATATGAAGCCATATAGAAGGGCAAGAAAGGAAATTTGTTATAGCTACAGTAAACCTTACTAGGGTTTTCATAGAAGGGAGTATATAAACCAAGACTTATCTCTTTTGAGGAGCCATCGGAAGATAGAGCAAACAGCAAACCTGGTATCCGTGAGACCACCCAGAAGAGAAGACAGTAGACCTAGTATTCATGAGACCACCCGCAAGAGAAGATAGCAAACCTGATATCCGTGAGACCATCTAGAAGAGAAGACAACAGACCTAGTATCCGTGAGACCACCCGTAAGAGAAGACGATAGACCAAAATGACCCACTAGGAGTGACAGACCAGAATGACCCACCAGGCATGACAGACCAAAACGTGCAACGAGGAGTAACAAACCAGAATGTGCGAAGGGGAGTGACAAACCAGAACAACCCACTAGGCATGACAGATGAGTAACACAAGCTATTCAAATCAAATAGAGGTTAGAGAGTGTTTTTGTGATCTTCCAAGTGGTAGTGAAGCAACCTATTCAAATCAAACAAAGGTAACACAAGTTAGAAGAAGGGTAGACACAGTAAGTGACACTCTTTGTATTGTGATTGCTTTGTATTTGCAATAGTGAAAGGAGTAGAAGATTAAGACATCCATTGTAATCATAAGGAATACCACACTGGTGTTCTCAAGTATAGTGAATTGTGTCGGTAGAAAAAGAATCCTTACCACCATAGAGTATGTCATATTGATGGAACCATGTAAACCTCTCGTGTCCTTACTTTGAATTTACATTTTGTATTTTGAATTGAGTTGTGGATATAGCTAAAGAATCATCAAACCCATAACCTAAAAGAAGACCTAGTCAAGAACAACTGATTTGTCTAATAGGCAAGGTGTCTGAAAGGTAACTTTAGGGATTATTGTGATAAGTAGGTAACAATAGATCTACATTAGTTGAATCTGGAAAGAGTTCATTTTTGGCTTAATTTATCAAAGTTTTTTTAAGGGGTGTGATACTTATTCACCCCCCTCTCAATATCACAGACTAATAGATCTTAGGGTAAAGTTGAGAACTTCAATATGTGTTGATTTGATGTTATGAATGTCGTTGAGATGTAGTGAGGTTATTAGGAGAAACCAATGATGATAGGTCAACCATGACGTTGAGGAGTCAATGTTGACCATGACCCTAAATTTTATGGGTCAAGATTAACCATTGATCATTGACCATTGATCCTAAATTTTAGGAAGTCAATGTTGACCATTAACCCTCAATTTTAGGACTTAAATCTGGCCATTAATTGTAAGGCAACATGTAGGAATTAATGATGACCATTGATGATCATGTAGCCCTAATTTCAAGGTTCTATAAATACCCCTATACGTCTTACAGGTAAAGATAAGGGTTGCAAAAAATTGAGACAACCGCTAAAAAAGAGGTGAACCATAAACCTAAGGCAAAAGAGGAAAATGCTGTAACCATCAAGGGAGAGACAACAATGTATAACCAGCCTAGAAGAAGAGAAAAAGGGCAAGGTGTAGCTAGCCAAGGAAGGTGTAGCAACCACTAAGGGAGAGGCAATTAGGTACAGCCAACCTAAAAAAAGAGAAAGAGGGAAAGGTGCAACTGGCCTAGAAGGAGAGAAAGAGGGCAAGGTAGCCATCCAAGGAAAGTGTAGCAACTACCAAGGGAGAGGCAATAAGGTGCAGCTGACCTAGAAGGAGAGAAAGAGGACAAGGTGATTCCAGCCTAGAAGGAGAGAAAAGGAGCAAGGCAACTAGCCAAGGAAAGTGTAGTAGCCACCAAGGAAAAGGCAACAAGGCAGCTAGCCAAGAAGGAAAGAAAGAAAGTAAGGTAACTAAACACCACATTAGTAAAACCTCACCAAGATGACAACTAGCACCAACAAACCACCAAGGTAGCAACTAGCAAAAGGTAAAGTAGTCATAGAAGGGTTCGACACTAGTAAACCACCAAGGTAGTAGCCGATAGGAGGTGAAGCAGTAGCAAAAGGTTCCGACACCAGCAAACAACCAAGGCAGCAACCAATAGGAGGGGGAGCAGCAGTAGAAGGGTCCTACACCAGCAACCAATGTGCAGCAACAAGTTGTGCACCTATGGATAGTAGCAGCGGCGCGAGCAGATAACAACAACAAGTACGAATAGTAGTAACAGCGTGCGTAGATAACATAAATAACATGTGTAGATAGCAGCCGCAGTGCACATGGACAGCAACAATGTGTTCAAATAACAGTAACACATGCGAATAGAAGCAACAACATGCGTGGGCAGGCATAGCAAGTGCAAATAGCAAACACAACACATGCAGATAGTAACAATCAATACGGACAGTAGTAACACATGTAGATAGCAACAGTGCATGTGGACAAAAGTAGTAGCGTATGCAAATAGAAGTAGCAAAGCATACAGATAGTAGCAACATTGCATAGGCAGCACCAATAGCAAAGGATGGAGAAGATCCATATTCTGTACTAGTGATCCATACACATTAAGTGATCATTCTGTAGGAAAGGTTTTACCATAAACACTTGATAAATTTGTTGAAAAAAAGGGTAGGATACCCTTGGTGTGAGATCATTATAAGTGGTTAAGGACTAATCATTCCATAAGTGGTGAAGGAGTGATTCTTCCACAACATTGTTGTATCCCTTGATAACAAAAGTTGGTTGTGTGATTTAAGAGTGATCTTATCACATTATATACATAGCTTACACATTTTGGGTGAACCACATAAAAATTGTCATGTACTCTTGGGTGCTTACGCATTAATTTTTTATTTGTACAATCGCGCTCACATAAAGGAGAAAAATAAAAATTGGATCATTGATTTTAATAAGTCAAAGAGGTTAAATTCAGATCAATTTGTAAAAAGAGGATATCTCACACTGATTTACCTCCTTCTCAGTATGAGACCTAAAATGGTCCTCATCAAGTGGTATCAAAGCCTGGTTCCTCTGTTAATCCAATTTTTTCTACTTTGAATTAAAGTTATGCGTTGCTGTGTGAGTTTTTATCTTTACTATTGCTTAAGATCATGGATAGCATGAATAGTGTTAACAGCAAGGGCATCCTTACTTTTGATGGATAGAATTATTAGTTATGGAAGAATATAATGCTCCCATATCTGACATCCCTTGGTCTTGATATGTTTGAGTCTACTATTAGTGGCTTCATCACTATTGCTGAAGGTGAGCTTATGACACCGACTGATAAGAAGAAACTAGAGTGTGATGGAAAGGCAAGAAATGCCTTATATGCCTCCTTATTAGATAAAGAATTCGCCAAGGTGATGGGGTTCAACACTGTCAAAAAAATCTAAGACAAATTGAAGAACATTTATGAAGGAGACAAGGTTGTGAAGGAAGCCAAGTTACAAATCTAGAGGAGTAGATTCAAAGACACAAAGATGCAGAATGATGAGACTATAGATATATTCTTCACAAGAGTCCATGAAATTGTGTGCTCTATCAAAGGCTATGGAGAGGATATCCATGATGCCATTATGGTAAGGAAAATACTCAAAACCTTGCTAGAAACTTACAGTGCCAAAGTCTCTTCCATGGAAGATAGAGATCTAAAGAGGCTGCCCTTAGATGACCTACACAACATATTGGTAGCTTTTGAATTGAAAATAACTTTAATGAAGAAAGAAAAAAATTCTAAGGTGGAGAAGTAGTTGGCCTTTAAGGTAATGAACAAGTTAAAGATCAAAGACTAAGAAGAAGAATCTAATAGTAGCTCTAGAGAAAAAGATGGTGATCCTCAACTAGATAACGTTTTAGCGTACATCACCAATAATATGAGGAAAGGAAAAGGGAAGTACAAGGAAAAGAGAAAAACTACCCTTGAAGTGCTTTAGTTATGGATACATAGGGCACTTTACCATGAACTACCCAAAGAGAATAGAAGCAAGCAATGATGATGATGATGAGCCTAACCTAAGGTGGAGAACAAAGAAATCCAACTATCTTAAAAGCTAGAAATTCAAGTGTCAAAGGGAAAAAGAAATTCTTCAAATCCAAAAGAAGAAATTATTTGAGCAAGTTAGATGAAGAGGATTTTGAAGAAGAAGTTGATGATGATTTCAATGATGAGGCTGCAAAGGATATGTTGGTAGTTCAAGTGGATGATGACCAAGAATCTTTAAGTGAGAAGGAATCAACAAAAGAGGAAGAGGATGAGTTGTTACAGCAACTTGAGAATAAGTTGAGAGCTTGTTTACACAAAAACAACACGTTGGAAAAAGAGGTAAAGCATCTCAAGAAGTTGTATGAAAATTCTATTGTTGATAAATCTAATCTTCGGGAGAAAAAAAAGGAGTTTGAAGCAAAAGAGGACAAGTACTTAAAGAGGATTAAGGAGCTGATCATACTTCAAGTAGTGCAAGGCAAGGTACATTAAAATCTTAGTGCTAAGGTGATTACATAAGAGCAAGAGGTGTTGATTTTGCAAGCCAAGCTCCATAAGACTGAGTCAGAGCTAAAGAAGCAAGAAGAAAGCTTTATACAAGCCATAGAAGTGAAAGGTGAGTCTTTAGCAAATTCCATAAAAAAGGATACTACTAGCAAGTTGGATGAGTGTCTAAGCAATCAAATACCTCATCCTATGAGAAAGAAAGCACTTGGCTACATTGACAAGCCGAGTGAGAAAGTAGAAGAAAAGAAGAAAAGAAGAAAATTGTGTGTGCCCGAAAGCAAGCACAATGACATGATGGAGAAGCAAGACTAACCCAAGTTAAAATGAGTTATGAAAAATATAGTGGAAACTTCCATCTATAAGAGACAAACTGTCAAAGATGGAGAGAAGGTTGTCATACCAGCTATTGAAAATAGGAGACATAAACTTGGTAAAAGAAGAAAATTCAAATTCAAAGGTTTTTGCTGGAACTATGGTGACTATGGGCACAAGGCTAATATATGTTGGAATACTGGACCTATAATGAAAAAGATTATAAGGTAAGAGTCTAAGGGGAGACCCTATTAAGAACAAAGATAGTCTTAGGTGGAAAGAAGTCATATTCCACTGAGAAATAGTTTTGATTTATTGGGAAAATTTTGTGGAAAATGTGAAATGGTTGGACACACTGTTGAGGATTGCTTGATATTGCTACTCAATCAAGGAGTGCAAAGGAGAACATGCCAACCATTACTACCTAGTGAAAGAGTGGAAAGGAGAACACCTACACATGCTCTCACATTCGGCCAAATAAGAAGAAGAGGAAGAGAAACTTCTATGGTTATATAAATAGCCTTAAAAGCTTCCAAGAAAGAAAACCCGTGAATCCTAGATAGTGTCTACTCTTCACATATGATAGGAGTTCCAAGATGTTCAAGTAGCAAAATATGATGGAAGATCAATTAGATTTGGTAATGATGGTACCTTAAAGATTTAAGATATTGATGTTGCTAAAATTGGTGCAGAAAAGCTAAAATCAAAGAAAGTGCTTTATGTTGAAGGGCTAAAACACAATTTCATCAGTGTTAGCCAACTTTGCAATAATGGACATGAAGTTACTTTCAACAAGAGTAGTTGAACAGTAAAGAGACTAAGGAATGGTGTTGTTCTTACTAAGGGTGAAAGAACAAATGAAAACTTATACTAAGTTTCCATAAGCAAGAACACATGCTACATGAGCACCAAATATAAGAATTTGTTATGACATAGAAAACTGGGACAACTTGAATAAAAGAGGCTGAACTTAAGTATTCAATCATCCCTTAGTGGCTAAGGTATGCCTCTAACCCCTCTCATCTTCCCTTTACTATTATTCTTTAGATTTATTGTCAAAAGGGGAGATATTCTGCATAAATCCAAAGAAAGTGTATACTCATAAAAAAGGGGAGTAGCTTGATGGATAAAGGGGGAGAACTTATCAAGGGAGAGAAGTAGAAAGGGGGAGTAGCAAGTGATGTATGTATCAAGGGTAGTTGTGAATTACAATGTGCAAGGGAAGCAATAAATGTCAACAATTGTTATATATGCATTGTTGGATTTAATGTGTTGCCAATAAATCCAAAGGGGGAGATTATTAAGCCCATCTTTGATGGCTAATGTTAGATTTGATGTCAACACCATCTTACATAGTTATATGTGTTGATTTGATGTTATGAATGTCATTGAAATGTAGTGAGGTCATTAGGAGAAACTGGTGATGATAGGTTAACCCTAACATTGAAGAGTCAATGTTGACTGTGACCTTAAATTTTAGGGGTCAAGATTAACTATTGAATGTTGACTATTGACTCTAAATTTTAGGAAGTCAATGTTGACCATTGATCCTAAATTTTAGGACTTAAATATAGTCGTTAATTGTAGGGAAACATATAGGAATTAACGATGATTGTTGATAATCATATAGCCCTAATATCAAAGCTCTATAAAGACCCTTACGTCTTGTAAGAAAAGATAGGGGTTGCAAAAAATTGAGAGAGTTGGCAAAAGAGAGGTGAATGGCAAACCTAAGGCAAAAGAGGAAAGTACGGTAGCCACCAAGGGAGAGGCAATAGGGTATCACCAACCTAGAAGGAGAGAAAGAAAGCAACGTGCAACCGGCCTAAAAGGAGAGAAAGAGGGCAAGGCAGTCAGCCAAGAAAAGTGCAACAACCATCAAGGGAGAGACAACAAGGTGTAGCCAACCTAGAAGGAGAGAAAGAGGGTAAGGCAATTGGCCAAGGAAAGTGCAACAGCCACCAAAGGAGAGGCAGCAAGGCAACCGACATAGAAGGAAAGAAAGAGAGTGAGGTAGCCAGCCACCATACTAGTAAAACTTCACCAAGACAGCCACCACGCCAGCAAAACCTCACCAAGACAGCAGTTAGCACTACCAAACCACTAAGGCAGCAACTGGCAAGAGGTGGAGTAATAGCAGAAGGGTCCTGCACTAGCAACCAATGTGTAGCAGTAGGTTATACTCCTACGGATAGTAGCAATAACATAAGCAAACAAATACAACACATGTGGATAGCAACAGCAACACACGTAAATAGTAGCAACATGCGCAAATAGCAGGAGCAGTATATGTAGATAAAAGCCATAGTGCATGCAGATAGCAGCAACATATACGGATAGAAGCAACACCACATGGAAATAGAAGCAACAATGCATGTAGACAACAGTAATGCATACAGACAGAAGCAACAATGCGTGCAAATAATGAGCGTAGCACATGCGGATAGAAGTATCACCACATGCAAATAAAAGCAGCAATGCATGTGAACAGCAAGCACAACACATGTAGATAATAGCAACAGCGCATGCAAACAGTAGCAGCATTGCGTATAAGCAGCACCAGTAGCAAATGAAGGAGAAGATCTATATTCTGCACTAACAATGTGTACATATTGAGTGATCATTCTCTAAGAAAGGTTTTACCATAAACTCTTGATAAATTTGTTGAAAAAAGGGTAGGATACCCTTGGAGTGATCAGGAGATCACTGTAAATGGTTAAGGAGTACTCCTTCCACAAGTGGTAAAGGAGTGATCCTTCCATAATATTGTTGTATCCCTTGATAATAATAGTGAATTGTGTGATTTAGGAATGATCCTATCACATCATGGACGAAGCTCACACATTGTAGGTGAACCACGTAAAAATTGTCATGTGCCCTTGGGTGCTTGCACATTGATTTTTATTCATACGGTCATACTCACATAAAGGAGAAAAATAAAAATTAGATCATCGACTCTAACAAATAATAGAGGTTAAATCCAAATCGATTTGTAAAAAGTGGATATCTCACACTGATTCACCCTTCTCTCAATATGAAACCTAAAACAGTCCTCATCATAAAGTTCTTTAATTAATTTAGTTACCAATGTATCTCTTATAAATAGCGTCATTTGAGTCTCTTTTACAAGAAAGCTTATGATTAATTTGCTTAAAAGGCAACATAAAATGAAATATTATGTTGACAAGGGCAGAAGTGATATGAGCTTTGAAGTGGAAGATTGGGTCTATCTCAAGTTGTAGCCTTATAAGAAGAATACCTATACCTTTTATTAGAGGAGAAATTTAAAGCTTACTATTGAGCCCATCTTTGATGGTTAATGTTGATTTGATGTTATGAGTGCCTTTGAGATTTATTTGCTGCATTTACAAAGTGTTGACAGCTAATTCATTTTAAGGGTTAAGGAAGACAGTATTAGTGGGAATGGTAGCGTGTTGCTTAAACAAGTTAAAAGATGTAATCCTAGCAATGTTGCCTTTGCAAATGACCTTAAGTCAAAAACAATGCTAACCATTGACCTTAAATTCAAGGAGTCAATGCTAAACATTAACCCTAAATTCAAGGAATCAATGTTAACCATTAAGTGTAAGGCAATCCTAAACTCAAGGCTTATAAATACCCATATAACTACCAAAAGAAAGCTAAGGCACAACAGAGAGAGGCAAAAAATGTGCATAGAACGCAATCTCACATGTTTGTACGTGTTAATTTGATGTTATGAATGTCGTTAAAATGCAGAGAGGTCATTAGGCAAAACCAGTAATGGCTAGTCAATGGTCAACTTTTACCCTTAAATTTGATGGTTGTATTAGTGGGAATATGTTGAGCCCATCTTTGATGAATGTTTGTTGGGGAGCTATAAATGACAATGTGCAAGGGGATATGTGTATTGTTGGATTTAATATGTTAACAACAATTCCAAAGGGGGAGATTGTTGAACCCATCTTTGATGGTTGATTGACCATTCAACACATTCTCTCTTGCAGCCCACACACCTCTCTTTGCAAGATGTATAGGGGTATTTATAGAACCTTGAGATTAAGGTTACACAATCATCAATGGTTAACATTGATTTTTCTAAGAGGAACGACAAACCTAAAGGTAGCCAAAAGGAGAGGTGAATGGCAAAATGGAGATAGCCACCAAGGGAGGTGCAACCGGCCAAGAAAAGTGCAGCAGTCAACCAAAGGGGAGGTGACAGCAACCACCAAAGAAGGAGGCAACCACACCAACCAAAGGAGGAGTTGTAGCAACTGGTAGCCACACCAAAGGGAGAACAAGGTGTAACAACCGGCAACCACACTAAACCAGCACGTCCGGGAGGCTAAACCAGTACCAACAGCACCAGCAAGCATTCCCTGCACCATCAGCACGTTCAACAACCTGCAATCCTAGAAATCGTAATGCGTTCAGTAGCGTGCAATCCCTGCACTAGCAACATGTTCAACAGCTTGCAATCCCGGAAATTGCAGCGCTTCAAGTAGCCTACAATCTTAGAAATTGCAGTGCATTTAGCAGACTGCAATCCCAGAACTTTTAGTGCATCTAGCAACCTACAATCCCAAAAATCATAGCACGTCCCGCAACATGCAATCCCAACAACAACAGAATGTCCATCAGGCAATCTCAGTGAGTGTAGCACGTCCAACAGTTATAGCACGTACAATAGCATCCTCTGGGCAGTAGGGGCAAGCAAACCAGTAGCTGAAAATTGCAAGAGCAGTAACAAGCTAAAGCAGAACATGCAGGGACTGATAACAGCATGTGTAAACAGTAATAATAACTCATGCATGTGCAGACAGTAATAGCAGGGAATGTTGGCAGCAAAATCAGCTTGTGCACATATAGACAGCAGTAGTAACGTGTCTGGACAGCAATAGCAGCCCATGCACATGCAGGCAACGATAGCAACGCATGCTGACAGCAATAGTAAAAGGTGCAAGCAACAATAACAGTCCATGCATTTGCAGACAGCAATAGCAGAAAGTGCAAGCAGCGGTAGCAGCCCTTGCACGTGTGAACAGCAAAAGTAGCGAGTGTAGGCAACAATAGCAACTCATGCACATGTGGATAGCAATAA
>JAHLGO010016962.1:0-18862 GCA_020615895.1 Ceriops decandra | reverse complement strand
TCACGTGATGAAGTTCCCAACTTCTTTCTAAGATCTATTACTACCTACTAATCACAATAGTCCCCAAAGTCACCTTTCAGACACCTTGCCTAATAGACAATATAGATGTTCTTGTTTAGATCTTCGTTAGATTATGGGTTGGCTGATACTTTAACTACGTTCACAACTTAGTTTTGTCAATGTGACGTACATCCACAGTGGTAGGGACTCTCCCTTTACCGAGACTATCCATTATACTTGTAAATAAATGTTACAATAGATGTCTTTAATTTTCTGCTCCTCTCACTATTGTAATTACTAAGTAAGTACAATACAAAGAGTATCACTTACTGTCTTTACCCTTCTTCTAACTTGTCTTGCCTCTGTTGAATTGAAAGGCTGCTGTATTGCCGCTTTGAAGTTCACTACAACATTCTCTAACCTCTCTTGAAGAAATCTGAAAATACGTTGAGTTCTTTACGTGCTTCGCCGAATTTCTTTTCTATGTTGTTTCACACAATTCCTACTTTCACCGTCTTACGGTCTCACCCGTCTCCTTGTCTCACGATCTTATTGTCTCACGGCTCGCTTATTCATTTCTCTCTCACCATCCAACCAGATTTCTCTCTCCTTCTACCAAATTTCTCTCTCTTCACTGGATTTCTCTTTTTCGTTCACCCACTTGGCCGGATTTCCTCCCTTTTCTGCTGGTGGTTTGCTTTTCTTCGTCCTGCCGTCTAGCTCCATCTAGCTGTCACTCTTCTTCCTACCAACGGTCTCCAATCTGACCATGTATGATATTTCTCCTTCTTTTCTCTCTCTTCCCTATTCGTTCATCGGCTCACTTGGTTGGCTGAACTGAGTTTTCTTTCTCTTCTTCCCGTCGACTCCTCTGTTCTGGCTATCGAGTTTCTCTTTCTCTCCTTCTTGTCGACTCTTTCTCTCTCTCGACAATTATGTTTTTGCCAACGGTCCTCTCTCTCTTCCATATCGTTCTGCTGTCGCCCCTTTTCACCAGTCGTTTCGATTGTCTCTCTTTTCTACCGATGGTGTAGGGTTGCCATGTGACATGCTGTCTCCTCACCAACCGTCTCATCGTTATGTCTGTTTCTCTTCTATCTCCGACGGCGGCCTTTCTCTCTCTTCCAAGCATTTTCTCTCTCTTTGTCCAATGGCTTCCTTGTGTGGTTACTGTTCACTCTTTTTGTCCTTGCCAGTGGTGTTCTTCTATGTAGGGTTTGGTGTTCTCTTTGGTTGGTTGGTTGTCGAGGTTTTGTTGAATGCTCAATATTGCCGACTCTTCTTTTTGTTGTGTATTCAATTATGTTGGCCTTTCCCTATTTTTGTCTTCCATAGTCTTTATACATCTCTTCCATGAAACCCTAATAGGGCTTACGTGGCCAATTTATGTTCTTGCCCTTCCATATGGATTTACCTTCTTACCCTTTCATGTGGCTTTACTTTCTTGCACACTTAAACTTAGTTGACAACAATTACAACCCATACAAGGTTGTGGGAACAACAATCTCCCCCTTTGTAATTGTTGGCAACACTCATAACAAAAGTCACTATGTAGCAGTTTCAACTGTCCCTAAATATGTACTCCCCTTTTCTTAATAGCTCCCCCTATACTGTTGCTTCTCTTGCCCTTTTCCAACCAATTACAAATCTGAAAAACTTGCAAAGTAGAGATGGAGGATTCACTTGATTTTTAGGCTTAAGGAGGCATTCACACAGACAAACTGATTCTGTGCTTTTCAAACAGCTCTGTGGACAGAAATTTAGTTAGATATAGTGTAGCCTCTTCAACAGATTTATTTTTAACTTGCGAGAGTAAAGCAGTAGCTCCTACAATTCTTTTTCTTGTTGTAACTCCTGCTGATGAGTCACTTGTGATTTGATTTTCTTGATGAGCACTGGTCCACGTTTTCTTTGGCTTTTTTTCTTGCACAGTCTTAGTTGCAAGAGGATCTCTTTCTTTATCAATCACATACAAATTTCTAGCTGTTCTCTTCCCAGCTGCAATAATATTGCCTTCTTTACTCTTTACCTGACAACCTGTTTTTGTGAATATTATCTTATGGTCTTCATTGCATAGTTTACTGACAGATGCTAGATTATATCTAAGTCCTTCAATGTGCAGAACATCTTTTAGCTTTCCTTTTCCAATATTTATTGACCCCTGACCACTGATGTTGAGTGAATCATCATTGCCAAACTTGACTTTGCCTTCTCTTGAGTTGTTTAACTTTGACAATTTACTCTTGTCTCCGATCATGTGTGAAATGCATCCACTGTCAAGGATCTATTGTTTATCCTTGTAGTTAGCTTTAAGTGCAATTTCAACTATATTAACTACCTTCCTTTTAGCTTTATATTCCTTCTTTTGAATTGGCTGGAAGATAGCTTTCTCTTTTTTCATAGATTTGACTACACCGCTTGTCTTTATTGTGTCATCGAGTGCCTTCTCTTGCTTAAGGAGAAGTGTCATGCATCTCTTGGCATTATAGCCATCCTGCCTGCACCTTTTACACTGCTCTAAGTTTGCCAATATAGCAAACTTGTTCTTTGAAATCACTTGTTTAGGCCTCTACCAACAATCCTTATCAGTATGTCCTTGCCTTTTACAGTATGTGCAAGAACTCACGACAGGTGTTCTCTTCTGGATTTTGTATTGTCTCCCCCTATATGCAGTATCGTATCTTCTCAAGTTGGAGACATATACTGGCCTTCTCCACCAGCAGTTAATTGCCTGATGACCCCAAACTCCATAATAAAGGCAATGACCTTAAAACTGCCTCTTCTTGGGTTTAGTCATTGCTTGTCTTCTTCTGTTCATCACTTGTTGTGTAGGCAACGTAGTTGGCTTCTTCTCCTTCTTCTGTTTAGTCGTAGCCCTTTACTGACTGACTTTCTTTTCTTTTTTAGATGTAGCAACTATAGGCTATTGCTCTTTAACCACATACATCATTTTTGGCCCTGGCTTTGTTTTGATAACTGTCTTCTCTTCTTCAGTTATCTTCACCTATGTCACAGCCTTCTCTTTTAACTTATGTGGCAAAGTCATCTTTTCTCTTGCAAAACTTGTTTCTCCTACCACTTCAAACATCTGCAAGTTTATCTCACTTTTATGGAGTTTTTGCTGAAGTCTCAACAACTCTATCTCCATTTCTTCAAATGTTGAAGTCCTTAAGCCAAGCTCTATTATAAGGTCTTCACATATTTTGATCTGTTCTTCAAATCTTCTCTTTAAGTTAATATGTTCAGCCCTTATTTCATCATTTTGACTTTCAACTTCCTCAGACTTTGCTTCAACTTGTTTTATGTGAGCTTCCAACCTTTTTATGGTTATGCCCCTTTTGATTTTCTCCTTTGAAGCTGCTTCCAACTTAGCTTCAAGATCTGGCTTTTCTCCATCAACCTCCTCTTCCTCTTCAGAGGTTAAGCTACCACCTTTAGCTGATGCCATAAAGGCATGCTCATCTGATGATATTTCATCTTCCTCATCATCAGCTTCTTTTATCTAACTCACATAACTTTTAAATGAGCCTCTCTTCTTCTTTTGTGGGTTGATAGTCCTTTTACTGGACTTCTTTGATTTGAATGATGACCTTCTCCATCTTGAATTCAACTCATCATCATCATCCTCATCTTCATCATCAAGCTTCACTTTGCACTTAGAAGCAAAGTGTCCAGTCTTCCCACAACGATAGCATCTCAAGGACAACTGTCCTTTTCCATTTTTAGATCCCTTTTTAAACTTCCTTGTGAAGTATTCCAATACTTCACCTTCAATTTCTTTCTCATCATCATCATCATCCTCACTGGATGATTCTTCCTCTTCTTTTATCTTCAGTGCTTTATTGCTTTGAAAGCTGCCTCCTTTGATACCTTTGTTGTTGCAGAGCTTTCAACTGACTTTATCCTCATCTCATATGTAATGAGATTGCACTGGAGATCATGCAGAGACATAGAATTGAGATCTCTACTCTTCTCTATGGCTGCTACCTTTGAGGCAAACTTCTCAGGCAGAATTCTTAGAATCTTCTTCACAACAAATGAGTCATTCTTGTTCTTCCTATGACTTCTCAGGTCTTTCACAGCATCAATAACCCTGGTGAAGAACTCTTGGACTATATCATTCTTTTGCATTCTGAGAGATTCATATCTCTCATTGAACACTTGAAGTTTAGCCTTCTTCATTCTGCCATCACCTTCATAAATTTTTTGCAATCTGTCCCATATCTCCTTGGCAGATTTGCAGTCCATAACTTTAGCATACTCAGCATCTGTCAACATTGAGATGATGATGTTTGAGGCCTTCCCATTTATCTCAAACTACCTTAACTCCTCTAGGGTTGGGCCTTTACCTTCTTCCGGAACCACAAAACCCTCCTATATGCATTTCACCACATTCATGCTCATGGTTGCAAATACCACTTGCATTCTCGCTTTCTATATGTGTTAGTTGGTTCCATTGAAGATTGGAACCTTCTTGCTGTAAGTGGTGCTAGTGCTGGTACCGACTTTCATTTCTCAGTATATTAAATAAGTCAAACTTCTAGATCCCTTTAAACTAGTACACCAAGTTGTTAAGCTTCAAATTGGTAAACCTGTGCTCTGATACCAATTGAAGTTCCCAACTTCTCCCTAGGATCTACTAGTTCGTGATACTGAGAGGGGGGTGAATCAGTATCACCACAATTCGCAATTCGCAGGTAAGTGAACAACTTTAATCTCTTTTTAAAAGCGAACTCTTTCTCAGACTCGACTAAGGTAGATCTATTGCTACCTACTAATCACAATATTCTCCAAAGTGACCTTTCAGACACCTTGCCTAATAGACAATACAAATGTTCTTGTTGAGGTCTTCATTAGGTTATGGGTTGGCTAATACTTTAGCTGCATTCATAACTTAATTCAAAAAATAGAACGTAAAGCAAATTAAGGACACATAAGATTTACATGGTTCCGTCAACATGATGTACATCCACGGTGGTAGGAACTCTCCCTCTATTGAGACTATCCACTTTACTTGTAAACACATGTTACAATGGATGTCTTTAATTCTCTGCTCCTTTCACTATTGTAATTACTAAGCAAGTACAATACAAAGAGTGTCACTTACTGTGTCTATTCTTGTTCTAACTTGTCTTGCCTTTGTTGAATTGAAAGGTTGTTGTATTGCCGCTTTGAAGTTCACTACAACACTCTCTAACCTCTCTTGAAGAAATCTAAAAATATGTTGAGTTCTTTATATGCTTCGCCGAATTTCTTTTCTATGTTGTTTCACACAATTCCTACTTTCACCATCTTACGGTCTCACCCGTCTCCTTGTCACACGATCTTGTTGTCTCACGGCTCGCTTATTCATTTCTCTCTCACCGTCCAGCTGAATTTCTCTCTCTTACAGCCAGATTTCGCTCTTCCTGCCGAATTTCTCTTTCTTCATTGGATTTCTCTTTTCCATTCACCCACTCGGCCAAATTTCCTCCCTTTTTTGCCGGTGGTCTGTTTTTCTTCATCCTACCGTCCAGCCCCGTCTAGTCGTCACTCTTCTTCTTGCCGACGGTCTCCAATTTGACCGTGTATGATTTTTCTCCTTCTTTTCTCTCTCTTCCCTATTCTGCCATCGGCTCACTTGGTTGGCTGAACCAGGTTTTCTTTCTTTTCTTCCTGTCGACTCCTCTATTCTGGCCATTGGGTTTCTCTTTCTCTCCTTCCCGTCGACTCTTTCTCTCTCTCGATGGTTCTATTTTTACTGACAGTTCTCTCTTTCTTCCATATCATTTTGTCGTCGCCCCCTTTCACCAACCGTTTCGATTGTCTCTCTTTTCTACCGATGGTGTAGTTGCCGTCTGCAGTGCTGTCTCCTCGCCAACCATCTCGCTGTTATGTTTGTTTCTCTCCTATCTCTGACGATGACCTTTCTCTTTCTTCCAAGCGTTTTCTATCTCTTCGTCCAATGGCTTCATTGTGCAGTTACTGTTCAGTTGATGACACTGTTCACTCTCTTCGTCCTTGCCGGTGGTGTTCTTCGTGTAGGGTTTGGTGTTCTCTTTGGTTGGTCAGTTGTCTAGATTTTATTGAATGCTCAATATCACCAGCTCTTCTTTTTGCCATGTATTCAATTGTGTTGGCCTTTCCTTATTTTTGTTTTCCAAGGTCTTTATATATCTCTTCCATGAAACCCTAATAGGGCTTATGTGGTCAATTTATGTTCTTGCCCTTCCATGTGGATTTACCTTCTTACCCTTCCATGTGGCTTTACTTTCTTGCACACTTAAACTTAATTGACAACAATTACAACCTATACAAGGCTATGGGAACAACACGTGGATTCGTGTAGGTTTGGTTTTGCAGAGTTTCAAGTTTGTGTAGTTTCAGTTTTAAACAGTTCTAGATTCGCATAGTTTCGGTTTCATAGAGTTTCAAATTCATAAAGTTTCATATTCGTGTAGTTCTAGTTTTGCAATGGGTTTGCTTCCTGTAGTTTCAAATTTGCAGATTTTTGTATTCGTGTAGTTCTGGTTTTGTAGAGTTCCAAATTCGTGTGGTTCCAGTTTCACAATGTTTTGGATTTGCATTGTTCCAGATTTGTAGAGTTCCGGATTTACTTGGATTCGTGTAGTTGTGGTTTCATAGGTTTTCGGATTGGCGTAGTTTCAATTTTGTTAAATTCTATATTCATGTAGTTCCAGATTTGCAGAGTTCCGGATGCCCATAGTTTTAAATTCATAGAGTTCCAGATTTGCATGGATTCACGTAGTTTTGAATTCGCGTAGTTCTAGAGTCTCATAGTTCTGTATTCACAGAGTTCTGAATTTGCAGAGTTCTAGTTTCGTAGAGTTCCGGTTTTGCAGAGTTCTGGATTCACATAGTTCTGATTTCAGAAAGTTCCCGATTTGTGTAGTTTTGGATTCGCAGACTTCCAGATTCACAGAGTTTCAGATTCAGAGAGTTTTGGATTCGCATAGTTTCAAATATGAAGAGTTGTAGATTCATGTTGTTCTAGTTTCACAGAGTAGAGTTCTAGATTCATGTAGTTCCGGATTCGTAGAGTTCTAGATTCATGTAGTTTCGGATTCCTACAATTTGAGATTCGCATTGATTAGCGTAATTTTGGATTTCCAGAGTTCCGGATTTGCATTGTTTTGGATTCACAGAGTTGCAGATTCCTGTAGATTCGCATAGTTTTGGTTTCATAGAGTTTGATATTTTCATAGATTAGCGTAGTCTCGGATTCATAGAGTTCTAGATTTGCGTTGTTCCAGATTAACAGAATTGTAGATTCTTATGGATTCGCATAGTTCTGGTTTTATAGAGTTACAGATTCATAGAGTTCTGGTTTCGCGTAGTTTCGGATTCGCACAGTTCCACATTCGTATAGTTTCGTATTAACAGAGTTCTAGATTTGTGTAGATTCGAGTAGTTCCAAATTTGCAGAGTTCCAAATTCACATAGTTTTTGTTTTGTAGAGTTCTAGATTCGTGTTGCTCCGGATTTACAATGTTCCAGATTCACGTGGATTTGTGTTATTCCAGTTTTGCAGAGTTCTAGATTCATGTAGTTCTGGATTTACAGAGTTCTAGATACACGTAGTTATGTACTCACAGAGTTGTTAATTTGCAGATTCCTGTGGATTCACATAGTTCTGGTTTTGTAGAGTTTCAGATTTACACAGTTTCAGATTTGCATAGTTCCAGATTTGTAAAGTTCTGAATTTGCATGGATTCGAGTAGTTCAAGATTTGCAGAGTTCTAGATTTGTGTAGTTCCGATTTTGCAAAGTTTCGAATTTACACTGTTTTGGATTTGGAGAGTTTCAGATTCGCATAGTTTCGGATTCAAATAAATCTGTATTCGCAGAGTTCTGGATTTACAAAGTTCCAAATTCATAGAGTTCCAAATTTCTGTAGTTTCGGCTTTGCAGAGTTCTAAACACCCGTAGTTTCAATTTTGCAGAGTTCTGAATTCTCATTGTTTCGAAATTGTAGAGTTTTGGATTCATGTAGTTTCGATTTCGTAGTGTTTTGGGTTCATGTAGTTCCGGTTTTAGAGAGTTCTAGATTCTTGTAGTTTTGGATTTGTGTGCATTCGTAGAGTTTCGGATTCACGTTATTCCGATTTCATAAAGTTCTAGATTTATGTAGTTCCGGATTCACATTATTCCGGTTTCGCATTGTGTGGATTCGTAGAGTTTCAAATTCAAGTAGTTTTAGATTCGCGTTGTTTCGGATTCACAGAGTTCCAAATTCATGTGGATTCATGTTGTTCCGGATGCACATTGGTTTGAATTCATAGACTTCCGGATTCACGTGGATTTGCATTGTTTTAGTTTCGCAGAGTTCTAGATTCACATAGTTCCGGATTCGTATAGTTCCAGATTCATAGAGTTCTAAATTCACAGAGTTCCGGATTCACAGAATTCCAGATTCGCATGGATTTGCATAGTTTCGGATTCGCAGATTTCTAGATTCGTAGAATTCTAGAATTGTGTTGTGTTAGATTTGCAGAGTTATGGATTTGAGTTGTTCCAGATTCGCGTAGTTATGGATTTGTATAGTTTTGTATTCGCAGAGTTTCGGATTCGTATCCTTCCAAATTCATAAAGTTACAGATTCATGTGGATTTATGTAGTTCTAGTTTTGCAGAGTTTCGACTTCACATAGTTCTTGATTTGCAGAGTTTCGTAGAGTTCCAAATTTGCCTAGTTCCGGATTCGCATAGTTCTAGATTTGCAAAGTTCCGGAGTCATGTTGTTCTAAATTCAGAGAGTTCTAGATTCGCATAGTGTCGAATTTGTAGAGCTTCAAATTCTTGTAGTTTCGGTTTTGCAGAGTTCCAAATTAGTGTGGATTTGCGTAGTTTCAGATTTGCAGAGTGTCGAATTCCCATAGTCCCAATTTCCCAAAATTCTAGATTTGCAAAGTTTCAGATCGCATAGTTCTAGTTTCATAGTTCTAGTTCTAGATTCACATAGTTCCCATTTTGCATTGTTCCGGATTCGCGTAGATCCAGATTTGCAAAGTTCCATATTCGCATAGTTTCGAAGTCGAAGAGTTTCAGATTTGCGTGGATTCGGGTAGTTCCAGATTCACAGAGTTTCAGATTTGCATAGTTCTGATTTCGCAAAGTTCTGAATACGCATAGATCCTAATTCACAGGGTTCCAGATGTACGAAGTTCCGGATTCATAGAGTTCTGGATTCCTGTAGTTTTAGTTTTGAAGAGTTCCGGATTCGCGTTGTCCCGGATTCATAGAGTTCCAGATTCATGTGGATTCGTGTAGTTTCAGTTTCGCAGAGTTTTGGGTTCGTGTAGTTCCAGTTTTAGAGTATTCCAGATTCGCTTAGTTTTGGATTCGCAAAGTTCCAAATTCGCGTCATTTCGAATTCGCATGGATTTGCATTGTTCAGGATTTGTAGAGTTTCAGATTCATGTTGTTCTAGATTTAAAGAATTTTGGATTCGCGTAGTTCTAGGTGGCAAAGCTCCTGATTAGTGTGGATTCGTAGAGTTTTGGATTCATGTAGTTCTAGTTTCGTAGTGTTCTAGATTTGCATAGTTCCGAATTCCTAGAGTTTCAGATTCACGTAGTCCCGATTTTCCAAAGTTTCAGATTTGTGTAGTTCTAGATTTGTATAGTTGCAGATTTGCGTAGTTCTGGTTTCATAAAGTTCTAGATTCACGTAGTTTCCATTCCACAAGGTTCTGTATTCATGTTGTTTTAGATCCATGTGGATTCGTGTAGTTCTAGTTTCGTAGAGTTTTGGATTTTCGCAGTTTTAGATTCGCATAGTGCCGGAATCGAGTAGTTCCAGATTTACAGAGTTCCAGATTCGAGAAATTCTATATTCATAAAGTTCTAGATTTGTGTGGATTCACGTAGATTCGAATTCGTGTAGTTCTAGTTTTACAGAGTTTTGGATTCGCGTAGATTAGGATTTGCAGAGTTCCAGATTTGGTAGTTCCGGTTTCGCAGTGTTTTGGATTCGCATAGTTCCTGTTTCGCAGAGCTTCGAATTCATATAGATTTATGTAGTTCTGATTTCACAGAGTTCTGTATTCACATAGTTCTGGTTTTGCAGTGTTCCGAATTCTTGTAGTTCTGAATTTGCAGAGTTCTATATTTGTGTAGTTTCAGTTTCATAGAGTTCCAGATTCGCGTAGTTCTATTTTCGTAGAGTTTTGGATTCACGTTGTTCCAGATTGGTAAAGCTCCGAGTTCATGTGGATTCATGTAGTTGCAGTTTTGCGAAGTTCCGAATTGGCATAGTTTCGGTTTCGCTGGATTCTAGATTCGCATTGTTCTGAATTCGCAGAGTTCTGGATGCTCATAGTTCCGAATTTGTAGAGTTCTAAATTCGCATGGATTCGCGTAGTTCCGGATTTGTGTTGTTCTGAATTCATAGAGTTCTACATTCCCATGGATTCGTGTAGTTCTAGTTTCGTAGAGTTCCAGAATCGCGTAGTTTCAGATTCACACAGTTCTAGATTTACATAGTTCCGAATTTGCAAACTTTTAGATTTGCATGGATTCAAGTAATTCCAGATTTGCAGAGTTTTGGATTTGCGCAGTTCCGGTTTTGTAGAGTTTCAAATTCACGTTGTTTCAAATTTAGAGAGTTCCAGATTCGCGTAGTTTTGGATTTGCATAGTTCCGTATTTGCAAAGTTTCGGATTTATGTACTTTCGAATTCCTATAGTTTTGGTTTCACAGAGTTTCAGATTCACATTGTTTTGGATTCATAGAGTTTCAAATTCACGTGGATTCGTTTAGTTTCGGTTTCACAGAGTTCCAGATTCGCGTAGTTCTGAATTTGTAGAGTTCTAGATTCGCGTAATTTCATATTCGCGTAATTCTGGATTGGCAGAGTTTGGATTCGAGTAGTTCCGATTTTGCAGTGTTTTAAATTTGTGTAGTTCCAGATTCTCATAGTTCCGTATTCGCAGAGTTCTAGATTCGCATAGTTCGGGATTTGCAAAGTTCTAGAGTTGCATGGATTTGGGTAGTTCCAGATTCACAGAGTTTTAGATTTGCGTAGTCCTAGTTTTGCAGAGTTCCGGTTTCGGGTATTTTCAGTTTCACAAAGTTTTGGATTCATGTTATTTCGGATTCGCGTCATTCTAGATTTTCATAGTTCCGAATTCGTGTAGTTCCGAATTCACAGAGTTTCGGATTTATAGAGTTCCAGTTTCGCAGAGTTCAGGATTTGCGTTGTTCCGGATTTATAGAGTTCTAGATTTGCGTAGTTCTGGATTTGTAGAATTTTAGATTCGCAGAGTTCCGGTGTCACAGAGTTCAAGTTCGTATAGTTCCAAATTCCCGTGGATTTGTGTAGTTTCGGTTTCGTAAAACCGAAACTTTGCGAATTCGTAACTACGAAAATAATGGATGTGTTCAAGATAATCGAAAATACGCAAGTCCAATAAAGGAAACTCCATAGCCATGTATCATTTATTACTAAAGATATAATGGATATAATAAAGGTCATCAATGAAGTTAGGCTATCAAAGAGAGATAGAGAGAGCATCTGAATTTTTTTTTGTTATTTATTTTTATTTTGAAATAGTATATATATATATATATATATATGAAAAAAAGAAGTGTAAATGAGAAATAAAAATATAAATTCAGAAATTATATAATTCAATTTGCAATCTTTTCAAAAAGATTGCCAAGTTATCTATTGATGATGATGATATGGTAATTGACATGGCATGACTCGGATGATATGGCATAACACTAGGTGATAGGTAGCATGACTTAACAAAAAAAATGCTAGGATTGGTTGGATTTATATGGATGACATAAAGGTGGTTAGTGGATTTCAAAAATGAGAGAAGGAAAAAAGGGTATAAATCAACAAAGGCCAAATATGGCGGGAGGATTTTTATTATTTTGCCATTTTACTAACATACCACATTAAAACCCAATGACAACACAACACATGGTCATTTTGTATCTCTTTCAATGTCTAATACTAACAAAGATTAACAATCTATTAAAGAGAATTAAAGGAAGAATGAAAAGGAAAACAAAATTAACAAAAGAATAACATATGAGACCATAACAAGTTCGCCTATAAAAAGAACAATCTTATCTTTAAAGGTTAAAATTTAGAGAATTGTGAGTTAATGAAGCTAAAGTCTTTCTAGGTAGCATCTTATGATCTAACAAAGCATAGGCTCCACAAGAAGTTGTCCATCATTTCTAGTAAGTAGTTCTAAGTCATTACCTAAACATTAAAATCCATAGCTTTTTTATGTATTGAAATGGGGAAAATAAAATGAATGGTAGAGCTCTTTAAAAGCTTTAGATTATGGGCAATATTGTTCACTTTAGCTATTATTGAAAAGGGCCATAAAATTTAGCTACAAGTTATAACGACCTTTTAAGGTCTTACATTGAAAGGGGAAGGGAGTGAATCAATGTGAGATGTTTACTTTTTTTACAAATTTGTCTAGATTAAACCTCTATAACCTATTAAAAGTTTATAATATTTTTTTATCTTGTTCCTTTATATGAGAACAATTATATAGATATTAAGCAAGCACAAGCACGTAAGAATATACAGAATTTTTACGTGATTCACCCACAATGTGTGAGCTATGTCCACAGTGTGATAAGATCACTCTTAGATCACACGATTAATTCTTGTTATCAAGGGATACAACTTATGTTGTGGAAGCATCTCTCCTTAACCACTGTAGAAGGATTACTCCTTAACCACTTATAATGATCTCCCGATCACTCCAAGGGTTTCCTACCATTTTTCAAGAAGTACATAAAAAGGTTATAATAAAAAATTCTCTGAGAAAAATCTCTTAATGTGTATAGGTTGCTATTGCAAAAAATAGATCTTTTTCTTTTTCATTGTTAGTCTTTGCTCAATCTTTATTGGTCTCTCCTTCTTCACTATTAATTTCAAAACTTTTCTTTGCTGTGCTCCTGGCTCTCTCTTTACCGTGTTTCACTTTTGCCTTTGTTGGGTTTCTTTCCTACCTTTGTAGGGTTTCTCTCTTGCCTTTTTTGGTCATAGTTTTCTGCAGGTCTCTACCTGTCGTGCTCTCCTTTGCAGTTTTCTCTTATGTAGTTTTCTCTATTGCCTCTGTCAATCACAACACTTTTTGCCTATTTTTATAGCTCTTTTTGCCTGTTTCTGCAACACTTTTTGTTTGTTTTTGCAACTCGTTCGACTTGTTTTTGTAGCTCTCTCTGCCTATTTGTACAACTCTCTTTATTTGTTTCTATAGCTCTCTCTGTCTATTTATACAGCCTTTTCTACCTATTTCTATAGCTCTCTTTGTGGGTTCCTTTATAGGTTGTCTCTTCTGTAGGTTTTCTTCTTCTTTTTCTGCTATTGCTATCTCTTCTCTACAGGTTTTTTCTTCTGCAGGTTCTTTCTTTTGTAGGTTCTCTCTTCTGTAGGTTTTCTCTTTTGCAGGTTCTCTTTTTTATAAGTTTTCTTCGTTGTAGGTTTTCTCCTCTGCAGGTTCTCTCCTTATTTCTGCCACAGTTGCTGTCTTTCTTTTGCAGGTTCTCTCTTCTATAGGTTCTCTCATTTGCAGGTTTTCTTCTCTGGTTTTCTTTTGCTGCAATTCTTTATATCGTTCTTTATTATTGCATTTTTTTATTCACTTATTGTTACTCTCTTTTTTCTTTCTTTCGCTGGATGTTCTGTTTTTTTTTTCTTTTTTTCCAACATAGCCCTTATGGCCATTTTTCTATAGTGCTCTCTCTTGGTCGTTTTTCTCTAGTTGTTATTTTTTCTGCCTCTTACAATCTCTGCACTTTTTTTGTCTCTCTCTCTATTATGCCCTAGCTCTCTTTTGGCAACTATATAAGTATTTATAAGCTTTGAGTTAAAGAATGCCCTACAATCAATAGTCAATATTAATTCCCAAGGGTTGCCCTATAATCAACAGTTAGCATTAATTCCTTGAATTTAGGGTTAACGGTCAGTATTGACTCCTTGAATTTAGGGTCAACAGTCATCATTAACTTTAACTTAAGGTTGTTTACAAAGGTAGCATTGATATGATTACATCTTTTGGCCTATCTAACCAACATGTTACCATTCCCACTAATGTCGTATTCCTTAACCCTTGAATAAATCAGCTACCAACACTTTGTAAATATAGTAAATACATCTCAAAGGCACTCATAACATCAAATCAACAAGGACACATATATAAGATGTTGTTGACAACAATTCCATCATTAGCCATCAAAGATGGGCTTAACAAAATCCCCCTTTAGATTTGTTGGTAACACATTATATCCAAAAATCAGCGATTAAGCACAAGCAATAGCATTAGTAGAAAGGAATAGCTCTTCTTGAAACATGCATCTCCTTTTTTGCATATGGGCATAATATTAAATGGAAATAACTTTTAACTTCCCTTTTTTTTCTACTTCTCCCTTTTGACAATCTCTACCCCTTTATTTGATTTTTCCCTTTGGATTTATCAAGATACTTCCCCTTTTGATCAATATATATTTTCTTTGGATTTATGCAAAATATCTCCATTTTTGACAACAAATCCAAAAAATAATAGAAGAGGGAAGGGGAGGTTAGAGGCATACTTTAGCCCTTAAGGTTGAACATATAAATTCAGTCTTAATTTCTAGAACATCTCTCTTAATAGAGGTTTGGTGAATATATTTGAACAACTGAGCTCTAATGGCTTCTTTGTTTGAATATCCACATTTTTGTGGGTAGCATTCACCATTTTCCCTTTTTGACAAGTGTTGCATATGATATTTCTTTCTTTTCTTAGCTTGGGTACATATTTCATAAGTTCATTTTTGGGCAATTTGTTTAGCCCATTTTGTCCAAGATGTCCCAATCTCCTATGCCAATAAATTCTCATCTTTGCTGCTCATGTAAAATGTATTTTTATTTATGAAAATTTGGTATAAGTTTCCATTTTTTTTTTCTCCCTTTGTAAAAACAACATCACTTAATCTCTTTATTGTGCAACTACTTTTGTTGAAAGTGACTTCATGCCAATCGTCACAAAGTTGGCTAACACTGATTAGATTTTGTTTTAGCCCTTTAACATAAAGCATTTATCTAATTTTAGCTTTTTTGCACCAATTTCAATAGTAACAACACCTTTAATCATTAAGGCACTAAAGTTCCTGACTTCTCCCTAGGAACTACTAGTTTGTGATACTGAGAGGGAGGGTGAATTAGTATCACCACAATTCGCAATTCTCAGGTAAGTGAACAACTTCAACCTCATCTTAAAAGTGAACTCTTTCTCAGACTCGACTAAGGTAGATCTATTGCTACCTACTAATCACAATAGTCTCCAAAGTCACCTTTTAGACACCTTGCCTAATAGATAATTCGGATGTTCTTGTTTAGGTCTTCGTTAAGGTATGGTTGGTTGATACTTTAGCTACGTTCACAATTAAATTCAAAACACAGAACGTAAAGCAAATTAAGGACACACAAGATTTACGTGGTTCCATCAACATGACGTACATCCACAGTGGTAGGGACTCTCCCTTATCAAGACTATCCACTATACTTAAGAATTTTAGTTACAATGGATGTCTTAATCCTCTGCTCCTTTCACTATTGCAATTACTAAGCAAGTACAATAAAAAGAGTGTCACTTACTGTGTCTACCCTTCTTCTAGCTTGTCTTGCCTTTGTTGAATTGAAAGGCTGCTCCATTACTGCATAGAAGTTCACCGCAATACTCTCTAAGCTCTCTTGAAGAAATCTGGAAATACGTTGAGTTCTTTCCACACCTTGCTGAATTCCTTCTCTAGGTTGTTTCATACACCTCCTGCTTTCACCGTCTCATGGTCTCACCTCGTCTCCTTGCCCTACGATCTCACAGTCTCACAGCTGTTTTGGCCGACTCTAGGTTTTGGCCGACTCCTCTTGCTTTGCTTTGCCCCTTTGGCTGACCAGCAACTGTTTTCTGCGGTGTATACTCTTTTGGCTGGTCACACTAGTTTTTCCATTCACCTTTGGTTGCTGTCCAGTCGTGTCTTCTCTCTTTGGTATAGGGTTTTGCTTTCTCTTTGGTTGGCCGATTGCTCCCTCTTCTTGTTTGCCGAATGGTTGTGCTTTAGGTTTTTCTGTTTTTGCTCAATTGCCGACTACCCTTGGTTGAACGGTTTTTTGTGTTTTGTCGAGTATTCAATTATGCCATTCACCCTCTCGTGTTTTGCCATGTATTCAATTGTGTTAGCTTTACCCTAGTTTTGTCTTCCAAGGTCTTTATATACTCTCTTCCATGAAACCCTAATAGGGCTTATGAGGCAGATTTACTTTCTTGCCCTTCCATGTGGCTTTACTTTCTTGCACACTTAAACCTAGTTGACAACAATTACAACTCATACAAGGCTGTGGGCACAACATTATGAAAGGATGAAAAAGTGCTGTAAAGTGGCCATACTTGTTGAACATGTCAATGATAATATTCATTCCTTCTAATTTTGGAAGCCTTTTAATAAAGTTTGGACTACCGTTAGCCCAAGCGCTAGGTGGTAATTATAGGCATTAAAGAAGACTTGGATATTTGACATTTGCAATCTTACACCTTTGACAAAAGTCACGTGTTTGCACATGGTCTTTAATTGCTTGTTTCTATTTAAGCCAATACAAATGGTTTTTTAATTTTTGATAAGAGGTCTTGATGTTAGAATGTACTCCTATAGTTGAATTATGAAACAATAATATTTGAGCTGTTAGGCTATAAATGGACATAAGGTATATCTTTTCCTTATATTAGAGTACTCCATTTTATAAAGTATAGCAATGCTTAGATTAAGCTATCAATATAAGCTTAGTTATGAGTTCTCTAGCAACACTATCTTGTTCATAGTTAGGAATTTTGTGCATCATTAAGGAACCACAACAGTAAGTGCATAATAAGAACTATCAATCTTATTAGCAAGTTTTTCATAAATTAGATCTTTTCTTTTAGACAAAGCATTTGAGCTCTATTTTCACTTACCTTCGTATAAAGAATAATGCAATCCAACCTAGTAACTTGGTAACTCTTTGGATTTAAATGAAAGTATGAAGCTATTATTACAATAAATATTAAAAGCTTTTATGATTAGTTTTTGTGTCAAAAGAATTCCCCTCCAAATAATGTGTCCCTTTACTTCTAGCCACTGAAATGGCTAATAACTCCTTCTTAAAGGTAGAAAGGGACTGATGCCTATTATGAAGTTGTTTATTGAAATAAGTTATACAACTAAGAAGGGACTTGGCATTTTTTTTTTTTGCATAAAACTATCAATTTCGTTCTTATAATGAAGAGGGCATCTATAAGGCCTCAAATTCACTAGTTAAGTCCTATGTTTTAGAGGAATACTGTGATCATAAGATCTTTTGGGTGACAACTCCTTAGGTTCTTCAAAAACATCTTGGTATTGATTTAAAATTACATTTAATTGCCTTGTTAAAGCTATGGGTCCAATCCACTCACCTTTTTCTTTCTCTAAGAAAACTCTTACTCTTAGTTATCAATCTAAGAGAAGTAGCTCAAGTGAAGCCATATAATTCTAGTATCTTCCTTTCCTTTATAAATGCTAATTTTACCTTAGAAAAATCAAGTGTTACTGGTCCTTATTTTATTGATGCAATTAACTCTCAATATTTTATCATAAATTCCCAATGGTATCAATCTTAGATCAATAGCAAAACAATGTATATGTATCTTTTATTCAAATTGACAAGACATATATTTGTCACACTTTACCCATCAACTACACATAGCTGATGTGACTACTATACTCCTTAGCTTTAAACTACTAAATTTGATACACATATCATAACAACATTTATCTTATGTGACTATACTTTGGTATAGTAGCCAACATTAAACCAAAATTTAAGTTTCCCTCCTTAGAATATAAATGCTTTCTCCATTTTTGCTTCTTTCTTTATATGATTTAGGCTAAAGGATTATACTTCACAATTAAATCCTTAGGGTTCATACCTTCAAAATAAGTTAGAATAATCCTTGACCACTAGTTTTCACAATTTGCTTCTCATATGCACTACTACTTACTTAAGAAGCATATTGATGAAAACCTTCTTAGGTCTCACATTGAAAGGGGGAGAGGGTAAATCAATGTAAGGTGCTTACTTTCTACAAATTTGTCCTGATTAAACCTCTATGACCTGTTAAAGTCAATGATCAAATTTTTATCTTGCTTATTTATGTGAAAACGACCATATGGATATCAAATAAGCACAAGCACCCAAGAACACATAGAATTTTTATGTGGTTCACCCACAATGTGTGAGTTATAACTCCTAAATCACACAATCCAATCTTGTTATCAAGGGATACAACTGATGTTGTGGAAGGATCACTCCTTAACCACTTATAATGATCTCCTGATCACTCCAAAGGTCGCCTACTCATTTTCAAGAAGTACATAAAAAGTTTATAATAAAACTTTCTTGAAAAAGATCCTTCAATGTCTATTTTACTTCCTCCTTATTGGTCTTTGTTCAAGCTTTACTAGTCTCTCCTCTATAGGTTCTCTCGTTTTCTTTTTGCTACTACTGTTGTCTCTCCTTTACAAGTTCTCTCCACTACTATTGTTATCTCTCCTTTATAGGTTCTCTCTTTTGTAAGTTCTTTTGATTGCAGGTTCTTTTTGCTGCAGGCCAATTCTTTCTTTTGCTACCGGTTCTCTCCTATCTTTGTAGGTTTCTCCTTTTTTTGTAGCTCACCCTATTTGTTATGCTCTCTACAATATTTCTCCTTTATTGGTTTTCTCCTCTGTAGGTTCTCTCCTTCTGCCTCTATAGGTTCCTCCTTCTGCCTTTGTAGGTTTCTCCTTTTGTCACTATTGGTTCCTCATTTTGCAGGTTCTCTTTTCTGCTGGTTG
>JAHLGO010016804.1:0-10970 GCA_020615895.1 Ceriops decandra | reverse complement strand
CCAAGTTCAATAATGAACTTCTTCATCCAAAATTTCTTGATTTATTGAATCATATGCAAAGATATTCTCAAATTTTACGACTATCTCTAGTTATAACACTTTTAACTTATAATCTCATCATTTTGCATAATAAACTTCCTTTAAATTGTGACTTTTAAATGTCTATAATAGAAATTAAACTTTGACGGATTTTAAGGAGTGAACTTCCAAAGATAAAAAATGGGGACGGTCATTATGAATTTCTTACTTCCAAAGATCTAAATAAACCAACATATTAAATGTATGTACACTTTATTCAAGACTATTCCCCCAAAGAATATGAACTTCCATTTCTAAACGTAGTTTTAGGAACAAGCTTTAAAGACAAACAATCTTTGCAAGTGTATGGATATGTCTAACCTCATGACTTTCCTCCATCATCCCATGAATGTGAATACACCCCATTCTCATGAGTACACAACTTTTCTGTAAACACAAGTCCTAACAATCAGCAAATAGGCACATAAATTCAAAGTACCTAATACTGCTGTCACCCAATAGAAGTAAACTAGTGGGCACGATTAAGATCGTTGTCGAGCCAATGACTTCCATATCTTGAGCTAATTGCCTGGACTATAAATATTATAGCATTGTTGAGAAAGCTGCCAATTCCAATGACACCTAAATAGCATGCACCTCCCAAGCTTCTCAGGGCTTTTGGCATTTTGTCATAGAATAATTGTGGCAGTTCTACAAGGGTGAAAACATCTGTTATTCACCTATGATGTACTATGGTAATAAGCACCAAACGCTTATTGGTATTATTGCTTTAAGCATGTCCAGCAGGCCATATTCCTTTGTAGTGCCTTGCTCTTCTGGTTTCTGCAAGTGTAGCCACTACCATTTGGAGCATTGGTAGACATAATCCAATGCTTATTTTTCGTAGGATAGTTATACCAGAAGATGCCCATTACTTTTCTTAATGTGGGGATGAAAACTGTGTCATAAATTGGGATAGTAAAGATGATTAAAGAGGCTACAAGGCATTGAAGTCATGACAGAGGAAAGTAAAGAGGGAACAATTAACCCGATCATTACCCTTGCTTAAAGAAGATAGCCATATGGGAATAAGGCAGATGAAAAGCTTCACTTCTTTTACTTGGTTCAGTAAGCATAGACACCAAGGATTTTTAGTGCTCTTAGAGGCATCAACTACTTCGATGATCATTGCCTATTTTAAGGAAAAGACACCTCAGGCACCCAAAGATCAATTCTGTATGTTCTTACATTATTTGTGAGTTGAGATTGATGTTATGTTATCACTACCCTTTAAACACTCATTTACTTATATGCTACCAGTATGGACCATGGTGAAATTGTTAAAATCCCATCCATCAAGCTTATGATCTCTGGTGTTAGTGCCCCACTTCCGGAAGGCCGTAACAAGCACTTGTGCCACCATGGTGAAAGGACTCCCCATCGCCCCTTGGTTCTTGTACCTCTTGTTTCGCATCACAAAGAGTATTAGTGCAAAAGCCATTGTTGCTGCCAACACTCCAAATCCCGCTGCCCATCCAACACTATCCTACACAAGTAATAACTGGAATTAGGAATATGAACCTTTTAACATTATATACTTCTGGCCATTTGAAATGGATTAGAATCACAAAAAAATCAACATTCTATTGACTATCATTCATGGTAATACAATGTACTTTGTTGATATATTAGCTCATAATCATGTGAGCCTAACATCCATACGACTTATTTTTTATATTAATTTCTTGCAAGATCTCTAATTTTGGTGTGCATGTTGGTTTTTTTTTTTTTTTATCAAACCTAGAATGAACAGAAGCATACATATGACTAAAATAAAGGGAAACAATGCAAAATGTTGAAATATAAATGTTTGATTGCTTTTGACTACTTATCTCTCGCATTCAATCAAGGTTTTTATCAATGCAAAACTATGATTAAATAAAGACTTACATACTTCGAAGCCATTGTTTAATGCTTCACTTTTGATCTGTGGGAAGTTTGCTTTTGTTCGCCAGTGAAGGGGCACAGCCATGTGTGTTTGTGCTCAGGTACATATGATGGAAGGTCTAATATATGGTAATCATAGTATCTGCCCATCTATATGGCAAACAAATAAAGAGAAAAGTAAGAGATTAATGATTCAACTAGATGTCCACTTAGCCATTATTCCTGAATGTAATTATACGATCCCTAAAGGGACTCCAATTAACCAAGAGATCAAAATCAGTCACAACGAGGTGGTCCAAATGTCCATTTGATCATTTGGATACATGTCTTTTATTCCAATCAACTGATTATCCAAATATTTTTTGAAAGTGGTCACTAGAATAATGGGTGCAAGGAATTTAAGTTGTTGCTTTCCTGTCTACTTAGTGGTCAGGTGAAGACAACCACATTTTCTTAGAGCAAATGGATACAGTTGGACATAAAAGAAACATATGATGGGCTCTAAATGATGGAAAAATACATAGGCCATCATGGTAAACACTAATTCAAATTCAGATGAACCTAATTCAAATTTGAACAGCATATTCAGTCCTAAAAAAATGGAGTCCGAAGGATAAACAGAAGACAAAAAAAAAAAAAAAATCTTTCCTCTGAAGACCTACAATTACTATTACCCTAAACACATTAATATTTTTAATATTCCTTTTGAGCCCAACAAACACATACAAAGTTATAGTCAAGTGCCTTAAATTCGATTAGAAATGTAATCATTCTAGTCTTTTGGATTTCTCCAATCATGTTCTTGGACTCAAGAACTAAATTGTCAAGAAGCAAATTTTCTTGTCACTAGACAACTAATCAAATGGTTAGGTATCTATTTCACATTACACCAAATTAAGAATTCAAACCCTTGAATTCCCTAAATGTTCAATGCCCTCAAGTGCACATTCTGTTTAAGCCCATGCATTATTAGTTGCAGAAAACTTTCAAGCATTCAATAATTTCACAAGAACATAGACCCTTGTTCCTAAACTAAAAGAAAAAAAAAACTATTAGTGTTAAATGGGTAGGAGCAAGTTTAATGCAAATGGCTCTTTGAATAAGCTAAAGGGCAAACTAATAGCTAAGGGGTATTCCTAAGATTATGGCATTGACTATACAAAAACTTTTACTTTAGTTTTTGGAATGGATATAATCAAACTATTGCTTACAAGTGCAACTTCAAAAGGTTGGTTTGTGCATTTTTTATATCTCAAGTCAACTTTTTTAAATGGAGTATTGCAAGAGGAGCATTATGTTGAGCAATTTAAGGGGTTTGTCAATGAAAAAGAGGATAAGAAGGTGTATCTACTCAAGAAGGCTTTATATGGTCTTAAGCATATACCTAGGGCTTGATGTAACAAAATTTATGATTAATTGCTAAAATTTGAGTTCAACAAAAACTCAACTCAAATGAGGCCACTCTTTATGTTAAACTTCAAGATTTACATTCCTTGTCCATCTCTCTTTATATTGATAACGTAATAGTCATTAAAGACAGCTTGAAGCTTGTTAATTAGTTCAAAATGAAAATAAAAAGTCAATTTAATATGACTAACTTAAAGAGAATGCATTATTTTGTTGACATGGAAGTATATCAATCTAGCAAAAGGATCTTTGTAACTTAACCTAAATATGCAAAATCAACGTTGGAAAATTTCCAATGCATAGATGTAGGAGCTCTAAGACACTATTAACTCTAAGACAAAGGCTTAAAAATGGGGATAGAGTTGTAAAAGTAGATGATACCAAATTCAAGGGTCTTATTTAATGTCTCTTATACTTATTAGCTACCAGACTTGATATAATGCATTCAATCAGCCTATTATCAAAATACATGCATTGTCCTAGTGAAAATCACTTCAGAGCAAGTAAAAGAGTAGTTAGATACATTAAAGACTCCACAAATTTAGGTGATATATTTAAGAGGAGCAAGGGAATGGAATTGGTTAGATTTGTTAACAATGATTAAGTTAGGTCATTTGAGGATATAAGAAGTAAAATAGGCTACTATAGGTATAGGCTTCTTCTATTAGAGTTCCAAGAAGCAACCTACTATTTCTTGGTCCATAATTGAGGCTTAGTATATTATAGTAGCCTCAGTAATGAACCAAGCAATTTAGATCAAAAAGTGTTGATTTGTTTGAAGTTAGAGCAAATCTAACCTACTAAAATCATGTGTGATAGTCAAGTTGCAATTACAATTTTAGGGAATCCTATTTTGAATAAGAGAACTAAACATTTTTAAGATCAAACCTTATTTCATTAGAGAGGCATAAGAGAATTATGAAATTGTTCTAGTTTATTACATAATTAAGTAACAAATTACAAACATATTGACCAAAGGTTTGCATAAACTAAGAATTGAGGAAAGCACTTGGAATGCAAAACTACAGTTCCCTAAATATTTTAATTTCACCTTACTTGTTGGAGTTGTGAAATTTCCTTGAGGCATGACCATTCTTGCTAAGAGTGAATTAGTTCTATTTCTTGCTCTTAGTTACTAAAATGAGCATCTTTTTGTTGTGAACTAGCTAATGCAAATTTGTGTAATTAGATGTATGACTTCTTAATAAAGTAATCAACCTTTTAAAATTTTGTGACATTTACGAACCTATAAGCATCCCATTTGATGAGTAATTGTTGGCTAAGCAAGGTATTACTAGGGTGATGCCTTTATTTATCTTGGTAATATTTTATATTTTTCTATTTGACTTTACTCAAATTGTGCTACCAAGTGAATTCTTCTTTTCTATCAGAGAAGTGATTGAACAGTTGGTGTTTGCCTTGTGAATAGATAACACTTTTATAAATAGTTATGTAAGCATGTGTGTACGTGCATATAAATATTGTGTGGTGCTTCATATTCTATTTGTTGTTCTCCACAATGCAATCTTAGTCCTCTCAATAGTTTAATGAAACCACTATTCTCGTTGGCAACCTAAGGATTCTCCATATAGTGTTATTGAACTTAGTGTTCCATTTAGTCTAAGACTTGGTGCCCAACTCCACTTTCTTATCTTTCTTTGAAAGTCTAACAAAGCTTTGAAAGACTACTTTCAAAGCAAATTTTAGTTTATAAAGGGCATTTAATAGGAGAAAAGTTATACTACATGCATTTCCTAATATATGTACTCATACTCAAGTATGAAAATTGAGCTTTGACTGAAGTATGGCCATCAAATGCTCTCTACCAGTGACCATATGAGAGCACCAAACTTATAACAATTTCTTTAAGACCTAGCATTCATATTGGAATCAACAAACGTATCCTCATTTATTTATTTGAAATTAATGATTAATAAGTTGTGACCATTGACCCATAGAAACCCTATTAATCCATCATGAGCCATAGTGAGATTTGAAATTTAACCATCTCTTTGTTAATTTATTGGTTAAATATTTCTATTATCATCATTAATAAAAAATTTTAGTGAAAAAATTAATTAAATGTTAAATTTATGTCAAAGGTTTAATCTTTATTCATTATAACCTTATATATATATACACACTTGGGGTCAACATGAATCCATGCATTGGGTTTGTTGCCGACAGCCATCGTTTGTAGTAAGTTGATTGCAGTTCAAAATAGTGACATCGTGATTTAGTTACACAGTTTGAATATTAATTTATTGTTATTCCAGCGTTATCAAAGTGTTGAACTAAAAAAAAAAAAAAAAGCAACAAGAAACTTTTTATTTGAAAGATAAAAAAATAATTTTTAAAAAAGTATATGGTTGATTTTTATAACACTTATATATATAATTTGTTAACGGACTCAATAATAAACAAGTTAGTATAATTTATATCTAAATAATAAATTTTACATCAAGTAATTAAATATGAATATGTTTTTAACAGTCATATATCGTTATTTTTGATGTATTTAAGTTTTGGCAGGGCTTAATTGTAATACTGATCAGTCGATGGAAGAAGGAAGATTCATCATCACCACCACAATTAGAAAAAGAATATGAATGGCCGTAAATTAGACGTTTCCCCATAGATGACTTCATAGACTTAATTAGTAACGTTGGTAATATTGGCATCACCCTTTCGATTTCATTTGCTTCGTAGCTTACCTTGACAGCGAAAAAAAGACTTACGAAGAGTATAAAAACCAGCTTTGATGCAGATATCTAAAAAGAGTCAATAACGTGCTTTAAGGGTCTGAATGCATATATTAATTAGACTTATCGTCTTCTTAAAATTTTTTCCACAAGTTTGGGGTCCATTTAAAGTGAGTAGTCACAAGTTGCATCTATTACATCTCCAAAGAAAGAAAGAAAAAAAAACTTCTATAAATTAGTTGTGAGTAGTTTAGCTTTGTATAGAGAAAATGAGGTTTGAGATCAAAGTTTCAATGATAGTGCTAGTTGTTTTACTAGGAACATCCCATGGCTGCTTGGATCATGAAAGAAATACTCTCTTGCAACTCTTTTCTTACTTTAAAATTAATTCCTCAACTATTGCGAATACTCCGAACTGTTGTGATTGGTCTTGGGATGGCTTTGATGCCACTGAAGGGAATACTATAAACAATTATGATTATTCATTGGAGATTCAATGCAATGACACTGAAGGACGGGTTACTCATCTATATCTTTCCGAGGAGTCCCAGCATGGGAGGAAAGCAGATTTGTATTTAAATACTTCTTTGTTTCTTCCTTTTAAAGGATTGAGAGATCTTCAGTTGCAGGCTCTTGGAATTGCTGGTTGTCATGAGAATGAAGGTTAGGGTCCATGTTTTTATTTTTTTTTTTTACTTTATTATAATTTAACTAAATATGTTTGAATCAAATGAGCCTACTTTTTAATTCAAAGTTCATTATTGATTATGCAAGTTTTCAGAGATTATTTATACTTGAGAATTTAGAATCTCTTAGTTTGGATTATAATTTCTTCGATAGCAGTATTTTTACATCTCAAGGTTCGTCTTTTTGCCTTTGATGTCACGAGGTAAATGATTTATGTTTATATTCTTCACAAAAGTGTCCAAAAATAATAATATAATTTCCGGTCTATGCAAGTTAAGGCATCTTCGATACCTCGATCTCTCCTCCAATGACCTCAGCGGCTTCTTACCTTAGTTTTTAGCAAATATGACATCCCTCTAAGGATTACTATTCTTTTCTAAACAAATTTCTGGAGATATCGACTTTTCTCCCATTAAGAGTTTGACATCTCTTCAAGAGATAGAAATTGGGGGAAATAGGTTCAAAGTCCTAATCTCACTTGCCCCATTTTTCAATCATTCCAAACTCAAGTGGCTGGCTATTACAGTAAATGAGTTGTATGCACAGACAGAGGTCAAGAATTTGTCACCAAAGTTCCAATTAGAGACCCTATTTATGTTTGGCCCAGTTAGAAATGCAGCATATCCTGAGTTCTTATACCATCAGCACAGCCTTCAACATGTTGATTTCTCAAATATCCAGATTATGGGAAAGTTTCCATATTGGTTGTTAGAAAACAATACAAATTTAGCATTTCTTACTCTCTACAATAATTCTCTTTCAGGAGAACTCCAAATGCCAATTCATCCACAGGAGTTTGATAATCTTAGATATCTCCATGAATAGCATCCATGGCCCCATTCCAGATAATCTGTCTCATTTGTCTAATTTGCACTTGCTGGACATCAGTGATAATAATCTCTTTAGCAGTATCTTGACGTGGATTGATAGCTTTTCTTCCCTTCATACTTTAGATCTCTCCGAGAATAGTCTATCTGGGCCTTTACTAACCAGCTTTTGCTCTCCATAGTATCATCTTAAGTTGTCCAATAATAAGCTGTTCGGATCACTCATAGATGTATTTTGTGATTGCTTAAATCTGACAACATTAAACCTTGGCTATAATCGATTCACCGATAGCATTCCAAGGAAAGATTCCAGTTCAGTTATGTCCGTTGGATCAATTAAACTTGATTGATCTTTCTCATAACAATCTTTCGGGTAATATTCTTCCTTGCCTAATGCCTCATAGCAATTCGAATATCTGAAGGGAAAATGATCCCGGTATATTTGGGAATCAACCACCATTAGAATTTACAAAAAAACATCTATCCCTACCTTATAAAGCAAGCATACTCCAGTACATATCTAGAATTGATCTCTCCTATAATAACTTCACAAGAGAAATTCCTTCAGAAATTGGAAACCTTAGTGAGCTTCATGTGTTAAACTTGTCTTATAATAGCTTGATGGGCCGGATTCCATTAATGTTTGTGAACCTAAAGCAGATCGAGAGCTTGGATCTTTCTTACAACAAATTGTATGGAGAAATCCCTTCTTAGCTCACCAAATTGAATTTCCTAACTGATTTTAGTGTTGCTCACAATAACCTATCCGGCAAGATCCCTGAATAGGTTAGCCAATTTGCAACCTTCAACGAAAGTAGCCATGAAGGAAATCCTCTGTTTTGTGGGATGCCATTGCCAAAATGATGTTATGAAAGAATGCCAAGAACTTCAACTAAAGAAGAAAGCGAAGAAGACAATGGCTGTATAGACATGGAAGCTTTCTGTGAGCTTTTTGGTCTACATCATGGTCTTGTTGGTAATAGTTGCAGTTTTGTACATAAATCTGTACTGGCAAAGACCATTGTTTGCGTTTATTGAGGCCACGACCACCAAATTCTACTATTTTTTGTTGGACAATGTTCCATTGTTATCCAAGTTTGGGCTCTCATAGCCCTCTTATACTCCATGGTAGTAATAAAGCTAAATAAACATCCAAGCTTACCTATCATTTATGTAATTTATTGTCTTCTTGCATTTACTAAATTTCAGTAATTAATGCATTTTTTATGTTCTTTCTTTTTTCATAAATTAAGACTTTCAAATTTAATCAAAATATGATAAAAAGAACAATACTATAATATAAAATTGATATAAGTTAGATAAATTAAAAAGATAATTTAATAATAATATTCATATATAAAATCATAAAATAAAGAAAAAAATTAGTTAATAACAATTTAATCACAATAATGTACTTATAACACTAATCATCAAATCTATATTTATAAGAAATGTGTCATTTAACTTGTGAATTTAGAGGTTTTAACATTTAAAATCAATAAAAAATTTATCAACATTAAATTATTTCATATCAAATTATTTTCTTGGGCAAGAAAGTGATATTTTCTTGAAAAAGTATATGGGTCTATTTTTATAACTCTTCTTTTTTTTTTTTATTTGTTAACTCACTCAAGAAATTCATATCTAAATAACAATTTTTCCCATCAAATAATCAATGATATGAATTTTTTTTATATTAGTATTAAATATGAATATTTTTTTTAACATTCATGCATTATCATTTTTGCTATTTTTTGATTTTGATGGGACTTAATTGTAATACTACTTAGTCAATAGATGAAGGAAAATTAATGGGCACCACCACAAGTAGAAATGGAATATGTGCCCCTACATTAGACATTTCTTTACAAGGCCCAAAGTTGACTTCATTGACTTGGACCTTATACCCTTATAGGCTCTACTTCTTTGACATTTACATGACCATTTATTTATAACTTTTTTATCCCAAAAAAAATCACAAGTATATTAGTTATATATCTATAAGTTGAAGTCAGACGTGAAGCATTGATGTCTTTAATTGGCATATTGAGAACATTATACTCAATTAAACTCATGGTGGGATCATGTCTAAGGAAAATTAGAGAAAATATTGATTTCTTGGCCACAATAGAGTCAGAAACCATCGAAGTGGGATCAATTTTTCGCAAATTGATTTAGTAAAGAATAGTTATGATGACATTTGCTTGTACTCTAATTAATTTTATTTCAAGGATAACTTGTGTCAACTAAGAACATAGTTTGACAATATAAGAAAAAAGGGTCTAAGTCGAAATTAGATAAAGAAGAAGATGAAGTGGAGGAAAGAAAAGTGGTATGCAAGAATAAAGGAAAAGGACACATGTTATACAATGATTAGCTAGAAATTTAGCTAGTGATTATGAAAGTTGTTTGTTTGTTAGATATTAGGAATTTTACTCCGAAAGGAAATTGTAAATGAAATGGAGGAAAACTATGATTTTCATCATTTTGCTTAGGTCATGCACTTTGACATGATTGAGTGAGTCTATATAAGCTATTAGAGGGGAAAATGACAAAGTTGTGATGTGTTAAGCCAATTTTCAAATTCAATACAAACCTTATATTCTCCTCTCTTAATTTCCAACTTAGTTCTCTATTGCACTAATTCTTTCTCTTCTTTCATTCTTCTTCATCTCATTACTTGCATTTGAAACCAATTCTTTGCCTATTTCTTGATTTCTTATGTGAATTCCTCTAAAGAATAATGACAAACCTCAACTAAAAAGACAATAAAAGAAAAAGGAGTGAAGAATCGACTCCAAAGTCACTATCATAACTTTTGGCCAAGTATTACGCTGCTTTGAAAGAAATTAGTTCTTAGATCAGGAAAATCACTGTCCAATAAAACCATATATATTCTCAAGCTTAAGTGATAAGCTCCTTGACAAGTAAGATAGGGATCTCATTGTTGTTGAATGGTACCAACTCTATCACTTATATGAAAAGGATATGAAAATCAAATTTCTTCACCTATTTGGAAACAATATACTAAATTGGATTTAAAGATATGAGGATTTCTTCGATTTTAACAATACTCTAGAGGAAACTAAAGTTAATCTTGCAATTATGCATCTAAATGACATAACGTTGTAATGATATCATAATAAGGTAGAATTGCTTAGTCTCAAACAAAAAGCAATCGATGTTGGAATTTCAAAATCAGTTTAATATTCTACTTAGCAAAATAGATATGCTAGAAGAACATGTTGTGAGTATCTTGCTCAATGGGTTGAAGCTGGAAATTCAACATCTAGTTAGGATGTTCACTCTGAAGAAGTTATAAGAAGTCTTTGCTTTAGCCAAATTTTAAAAGGCTACTCTAGTTGCTCTACAACACAAAACT
>JAHLGO010016665.1:0-36644 GCA_020615895.1 Ceriops decandra | reverse complement strand
AGAGGTTGAATATGTGGCAACTACTCAGGTGTGTACTCAACTACTATGGATGAAACAATAGCTTAAAGATATGAAGGTAGTGTGCAGCAACCATTACTGATTGGTTATAACAACCAAAATGCCATTAATTTATCAAAGAATCATATCCAACACTCAAGAACTAAACATATTAAAATCAAGTACCACTTTATTAAATAAAAAGTGGAGAAAATTGAAGTAAAGCAAGTTGCTGATAAGAGATTTTCTAGAAGTTAAGCTAACTTTATGTGTTTAGCCATCCTTTAGAGGTTAAGGTATGCCTTTAACCCTTTTCCCCTTCCCTTTTCTATTATTCTTTGGATTTGTTGTCAAAGGAAGAGCTATTTTGTATAAATCCAAAGAGAGTATATACTGATCAAAAGGAGGAGTAGCTTGATAAATAAAGAAGGAGAAATTGTCAAGGAGGAGAAGTAGGAAAAAGGGGGAGCTAAAGGTACAGATTTATGTAAAAAGGCAGATGTATGTTTTAGAGGGAGCTTTGCTTATTCTTAACTACTGAAAGTTGGATTTAATGTGTTGCTAACAAATCCAAAGGGGGAGATTGTTGAGCTATCTTTGATGGCTAATGTTGAATTTGTTGTCAACAATATCTCATGTAGTTGTATATGTTGATTTGATGTTATAAATGTCATTGAGATACTAAGAGGTCATTGGGCAAAACCATTGATGGTAGGTCAACCCTGAAATCGATGAGTCAATGTTGACTATTGACCTTAAATTTTAAGGGTCAATGTTGATCGTTGACCCTTGACCCTAAATTTTATGAAGTTAATGTTGACTATCGACCTTAAATTTTAAGGGTCAATGTTGATCGTTGACCCTTGACCCTAAATTTTATGAAGTTAATGTTGACTATTGACCTTAAATTTTAGGAATCAAATTTGGCGGGTGATTATAGGGCAACCTTTGTGAATCAATGTTAACTGTTGATGAGTGTGCAACCCTAATCTTAAGGGTCTATAAATACACCTATACATCTTTCAAGATGTGTGTATCTGTAGAAATTTAAGAGAGTTGACCAAGGAAAGGTGAACGGTAAACTTAAAGCCAAAGATAGGTTAAGTGGTAAAAAGAGAGGTAGCCATCAAAGAGAGAATGATCAGCCAAGGGAATTTGCAGTAGCAGCCGACCAAGGGAGTTGTAGTAGTAGCCGACAAAAGGAGTTGCAACAATAATTGACCAAAGAAAAGGTGACAGCAACCACCAAAGAAGGAGGCTGTCATACCAATAGAAGGAGGAGTTATAGTAAGTAACATCCACACTAAAGGGAGAAGAAAGAGGTAGTCCTACTAAAAGGAGAACAAGGTGCAGTACCTAATAGCCACACCAAACTAGAGAATAAGGCGTGCAGAAGCCACACTAAACTAGAGAAAAGGGTGTGTAGTAGCCGTACCAAACTAGAGAAGAGAGCGTGCAACAACTACACCAAACTAGAGAAAATGGTGTGTAGTAACCACACCAAACTAAAGGAAAGGGTGTGTAGTAGCCATACCAAATTAGAGAAGAAGGTATACAGCAGCCACACCAAACCATAGAAGAAGATGTGCAACAGCCATACCAAAGAAAGAGAAGGCAGTAGCCAACCAAACCAAAGGGAGAAGGTGTTGTAGTAGCCACCTAAGGAAAAAGTTATAGTAGCCACCTAAGGAAGAAGTTGCAGCAACCACTCAAGGGGAGGTGCAACAGTTGGCAGCAATAGCAATAATACTAACAAGGGTAGGTAGCAAACTAAGGAGAAACCAGCAACAAGGGCAGACAGCAAACCAAGGAGAAACTAGTAGCTCGTAAGCATAACCAACAGCAAGCAATAGTAGTAAGGGTAGACAGCAAACTAAGGAGAAACCAATAGCTTACACACATAACCTGCAGCAGCACATTTAACAACCTGTAACAATACATCCAACAGCCTGCAGTAGCACAACCTATAGCAACACATTCAGCAACCTACAGCAACACATCCAATAACTTGTAGTAGCACAACCTGTAGCAACATAACCTACAACAGCACATCCAGTAGTTTGCAACAACACAACTTGTTGCAACACATCCAACAACTTGCAACAGGTAACAATAACAGTAAGTGCAGGCACAATTAGCAAAGATAGGCAGCAATTGCAATAAGTGCAGGTATCAACAATAGCAAGTCCAACAGCTTATAGTAGGAGGATAAAACTTATCCTAACAACAAGGCAGGTAGTACCAACAGCAGGAGGTGAAAACTTGTCCCAATAGCCAATCTGGTAGCCTATAGCAGCAGAGGAGAAAATGTGCCCTGGCAACAAGTCTGACAGCTTGTAGTAGTAGTGGAGGTAACCTACCACGGTAGTGGGTGAGACAACACCAATAGTAAAGGAAGGAGAAGATCTGTGTTTTACACTAGTAGCTTATACACATTGAGTGATCTTCTCAAGAAAGCATTAGCCACAAGCCTTTTGATAAACTTGTTAAAAAAGGGTAGGATACCCTTAAAGTGATTAGGAAATCAACTCTTTGATCAAGAGATCATTATAAGTGGTTAAGGAGTGATCATTACATAACATAACTATATCCCTTGATAACAAGAGTGGATTGTGTGATTTAGGAATGATCCTGTCACATCGTGGATGTAACTTACACATTGTAGGTGAACCACGTAAAAATTGTCGTGTGTTCTTGGGTACTTGTGATTGATTAATATCCATACGACCACTTTTACATAAAGAAAAAAGATAGGAATTGAATCATCTACTTTAACAAGTCATAGAGGTTAATTTAGAAAGTTTTATAAATAGCAAGTATCTCACATTTATTCACCCCCACCCCTCTTAGTGTGAGACCTTAAAAGGTCCTTATTAAGTGATCATTCCACAACATAATTATATTCCTTGATAATAAGAGTGGATTGTGTGATTTAGGAGTGATCCTATCACATTGTGAACGTAGCTCACACATTGTGAGTGAACCACATAAAAATTGTTGTATGTTCTTGGGTGCTCACATTTGATTGATATCCATACAGCCGCTCTCACATAAAGGAGCAAGATAAAAAATTGGATCATTAGCTCTAACAAGTTACAGAGGTTAATTTGGACAAATTTGTAAAATGCAAGCATCTAACAATGATTCACCCTCTCCCCCTTTCAATGTGAGACCTCAAAAGGTCCTTATCAAGTGGTATCAAAGCCGATTTCCTCTATTGATCCATTTTGTTTTCTTTGATTTGAAATTGTTTATTGTTACTATGAATCTTTACATCTATTGCTAGTTGATATCATGGACAGTATGAACAATGTTAACAGTAAGGACATTCATACTTTTGATGGACAAAATTATCAGTTGTTGAAAAATAGAATGTTCCCATATCTGATGTCACTTGGTCTGAATGTGTTTGAATCTACTATTAGTGGCTTAATCCCTATTCTGAAGGTGCTACTATGACGCCTATTGATAAGAAGAATTTAAAATGTGATGGAAAGGCAAGAAATGACTTATATGCCTCCTTATCAGATAAAGAATTCACCAAAGTGATGAGATACAACACAGCAAAACAAATTTGGGACAAATTGAAGAACATTTATGAAGGAGACAAGGTTGTGAAGGAAGCCAAGTTACAAATTTAGAGGAGCAAATTTAAAGATATAAAGATGCAGAATGATGAATTTGTGGATGCCTTCTTTACAAGAGTAAATGAAATTGTATACTCCATTAGAAGCTATGGAGAGGAGATCAATGATGCTACTATGGTAAGGAAGATATTTAGAACCTTACAAGAAACTTACAATGCCAAAGTCTCTTCTATAGAAGATAGAGACTTGAACAGGATGCCCCTAGATGATCTGCACAGCATATTGGTGGCTTATGAAATAAGAATAGCCCCAATTAAGAAAGAAAGGAAGGATAAAGTGGAGAAGGAGTTGGCCTTTAAGGTAATGAAGAAATTAAAGATTAAAGAAGATGGTGATACTAAACTGGATAAAGTCATGACATACATCACTAAAAATATGAGGAAAGGAAAAGAGAAGTACAAGGGAAAATTACCTTTGAAGTGCTTTGGTTATGGAGCAATTAGGCACTTTGCCATGATTGCCCAAAGAGAAGAGAAGCAAATAATGATGATTATGATAAGCCAATCCTAAGGAGGAGAATAAAGCAATCCAACTATTGTAAAGTTGGAAATTCAAGTGCCAAAAGGAAAAAGCTACTCTTTAAATCCAAAAGAAGAATTTTTTTTTAAGCAAGTTGGATGAAGAAGATTTTAAAGAAAAAGTTGATGATGATTTAGATGATAAGGTTGTAGGGAATGTGTTGGTTGCTCAAGTAGATGTTGAACAAGAATTTTCAAGTGATGAGGAATTAACCAAAGAGGAAGAGAATGAGTTGGTACAACAACTTGAGATTGAATTGAGAATTGTTTGCACAAAAATAACAAGTTGAAAAAAAGAGGTAAAGTATCTCAAAAAGATGTATGAAGATTTTACTATTGATGAATTTGATCTCCAAGTGAAAGAAAAAGAGTATGAAGTAAAAGAGAAGGAGTACTTGAAAAGAATTGAGGAGTTGAATGTACTTGAGGAAGAGTAAGGCAAGATACATGAAGATCTTGGAGCTAAGAGGTGCTAATTTTGCCAAGCTCCACAATGCTGAGTCTAAATGGAAGAAGTATGAAGAAAGCTTTGTGCAAGCCATGGAAGTGAGAAGAGAGTTGTCTTTAGTAAATGCCATTAAGGAGGATACTACCAAAAAATTGGATAAGTATCTAAGCAAACGAAAACCTCATTCCATGGGAAAGAAAGGACTCGGCTATATTGAAAAGTCGAATAAGAAGGTAGCAGAAAAAAAGAAAATTGTGTTTGTCCTCGAAAGTAAGCATAATGAAATTATGGAGAAGGGAACCCAACTTAAGTTAAAATGGGTTAAGAAAGATGTGATGAAAACTCTCATCCAAAGGAGATAGGTTGTCAAAAATGGAAAGAAGGGTACCATAATAGTTGTTGAAGATAGGAGACATGAACTTTGTGAAAGAAGAAAATCCATATTTGAAGGATCTTGCTAGAGCTATGGTAAGTATGAGTACAAGGCTAATGTGTGCTAAAGTAATGAGCCTATAATGAAAAGGAATGTGAGGCAAGAGTCTAGGGGGAGACTCTATCAAAAAAGGAGATAGTCTCAAGTGAAAAGAAGCCTTATTCCATTAAGAAACAGATTTGATTTGATGGGAGAAATCTGTAGAAGATATGAAAAGGCTAAACACATTGCTGAGGATTGCTTGACATTACTGCCTAGTTAAAGAGTGCAAAGGAGAACACCTACACATGCTCCCACATTTGGCCAAAGAAAAAAAAGGGGAAGAGAAATGACTATGGTTGTGGAAGTAGCATTAAAAGCTTTCAAGAAAGAAAAGCCATAGATCTTGGACACTGGCTGCTTTTTACATATGACAAGAGACTCCAAGATGTTGAAGAAAGTAGTAAAATATGATGGAGAATTGGTCACATTTGGCAATGATGGTGCCATAAAGATTAAAGGTGTTGGTACTACTGAATTTTGTGCAAAAAAGCTAAAATCAAAAAAAGTGCTTTATGTTAAAAGGCTAAAACACAATCTTATTAGTGTTACTTTTAGTAAGAGTGGTTATAGGATAAAAAGATTAATTAATGGTGCTGTTCTTACTAAGGGTGAAAGAACAAATGAAAACTTATACCAAGTTTTTAGAAGCAAAAACACATGCTATATAAGCACGAAAGATAAGAATTTGTTGTGGCATAGGGGATTGGAACATCTTGGACAAAAGGGCTAAACAAGTTATCCAAAAATGAAGTTGTAAAAGATGAATCCAAGTTAAGAAGAGAAAGAAATACCATTAAATACCATTTGCAACACATGTCAAAAAGGGAAAATAATTAATGCTCTCCACAAAAATGTGGAGATTCAAACAAAGAAGCCATTGGAGCTCATTTATTTGGACATTTGTGGGCCTATGAGACAAAGATCAACAAAGGGTGATAGGTACTTCATTTCTTTTATTGATGATTTTACAAGAATGACTTGTATTATGTTTTTGAAACATAAATCAGAGGCTTTCAATAATTTCAGGAGCTACAAAAGGTTGGTTGAAAATCAGTTGGGAGGAAAAATTAAAAAGGTTAGGACAGACAATAGGACAGAATACACATATAGTGAATTTGAAAATTATTTGGACAAGCATGGAGTGAAGCATAAATATGTTAGTGCCTACACACCCTAATAAAATGGAGTGGCTAAAAGGAAGAATACAAGCCTAGTGGATATGGCAAGAACCATGTTGGCTGAGCATAGTACTTCACATGCCTACTAGAGAGAAACTATTATTACTATAACTCAAGTTCAAAATAGATGTTTGATGAGATCATATACAAGGGAGACACCTTATGAGCTATGGAATAAAAAGAAGCCAAGTGTAAAACATTTTAAAGTGTTTGGGAGCCTATGCCTTATTAAAATCAAAGGCAAGAATCTCAGAAAATTTGATAAGAAGGTTGATGAAGGCATATTTTTGGGCTATATACCAAATGGAAGAGGCTTCAGATGCTACAACAAAAGGTTGCTAAAAATGATGGACAACTTTGATGTTAAAGTGATTGAAAATGGTTCCACAATGCAATCATAGTATGCAGAAGTTAAAGATGTCATGTGATAACAAAAAGGAATCTAAAAGTGATGAATTAGAGGCCATTCAGCATTTTAAAGACCTTGATTCTCAAGTTATAAGTGATAAAGAAGAAGAATTAAGGCATTCCCAAACTCCTAAAAGAATCAAAGATGAAATTGAGGTTAAAAACATTATTGGTAGTAAAGAGGATTTTATGTAGACTAGAAGAAGACTAAAAGGTGGTGAACAAACCTCATTAATCTCTAAGGTTGAACCCAAGTTAGTGGAAGAAGCACTAAAGCATAAGGAATAGGTGTGTGCTATGAATGAAGAGCTTGATCACATTGAAAAGAACAACATTTGTTATTTAGTACCTAGACCTAAAGGGAAAAACATCTATAGAACCAAGTAGGTGCTTCAAAATAAGCTCAATGAAAATGGTAAGTTGGTAAGAAACAAGGCAAGACTTGTCTGCAAAGGCTACTCACAAGTATTAGGTGTTGACTTTGAAGAGACCTTTGCTCTTGTGGCTAGGCTTGAAGCAATCATAATATTTATGGCCATTATTGCTCAAAGAAATTACAAAGTTATTAAATGGATGTAAAATTTGCATTTCTAAATGAAGAGTTTGAAGAAGAGGTATTTATCAAGTAGCTTGATGGTTTTATACTTGATCATGATGGTTCAAGTCTGTGGAAATTGATTAAGGCTTTATATGGCTCAAAGCAAGCTCCAAGAGCATGGTATTCCAAGCTAGATACATGCCTCAATGATATGAAGTTTAGAAAAGGGAATGTGGATACCAACTTGTACATAAAGGAAGACAAACATGGCTAATTAATTGTTATGGTTTATATTGATGACATAATTTTTGTAAAAAGAGGCCCTTTACACTACTTTTGCTGAGGAGATGAAGAAGAAGTTTGAGATATCTATGATAGGTGAAATGAAATTCTTCTTAGGGTTATAAATTTTCCAAAGCAAAGTTGGATTTATTTTCTCTTAAGAAAAGTATACTTGTGAGGTATTAAAAAGGTTTGGGATAGAGAAGTCTAAAGAAGTAAGCACTCCCATCATAGTTTGAACAAAGTTAAGCAAAGATAAAGAAGGTATGATGGTTGACCAGATGGAATATAGAAAATTGATTATAAGTCTACTGTATTTGACAACATCAAGGCCTAATCTTGTTTTTGTTATAACACATTGTGCTAGATTTCAAAGTGAGCCCAAGGAATCTCATCTCATGGCTGCTAAGAGAATTCTGAGATATGTGCAGGGCATAACAAATTATAAGTTGCTTTATGATATAAGTGGATAGCTTAATTTGTATAGGCATACACATGCTGATTGGGCTGGAAATTGTGATGACAGAAGGTCAATGTTAGGTGGTGCTTTTTATTTGAGCAGTAAATGTGTTTCATGGTATAACAAAAAGCAAAATTCAGTGACTTCAAGTACTCCAGGGGCTAAATATGTGGCTGCTACTTAATCTTGTACTCAACTTCTATGGATGAAACAACAGCTTAAAGATCTAAAGGTGAATATGCAGCTGCCATTGCTGATTAGTTATGATAACCAAAGTGCCATCAATTTATCAAAGAATCCTGTCCAACACTCTAGATCTAAACATATTGAAATCAAGTACCACTTTATTAAGGAAAAAGTGGAGAAAAATGAAGTAAAGTTAGAATATATGCCTACTACAAAGCAAGTTACAAATATATTCATCAAACCTCTATTAAGAGAGATGTTCTAAAAATTAAGGTTGACCTTATGTGTTCAACCACCTTTTAGAGGCTAAGGTATCTTCTAACCCCTCTCTCCTTCACTCTCCTATTATTCTTTGGATTTGTTGTCAAAGGGGGAAATATTTTGCATAAATTCAAAGAGAGTATATACTGATTAAAAGGGGAAGTAGCTTGATAAATAAAAGGGGAAAAGCAGGAAAAAAAAAAGGGGGAGTTAAAAAAAAGGAGGAGTTAAAAAAAAAGAGTTAAAGATTATTCCCAATTGGAATCAAGTTCACATGTAAAAAGGGAGATGCATATTTTAGGGGAAGTCGTGAATGTCAAAGCATTGAGCCCATTTTTTATTGCTAATGTTGGATTTGTTGTTAATAGCATCTCACATAATTGTCCTAGTCAATGTGATGTTATGAATGCCTTGAGATGTAGAGAGGTCATTAACCAAAACTGTTGATGGCAGGGCAGGTTAACCCTAAAGTTAATGAGTCAATATTGACTATTAACCCTAAATTTTAGGGGTTAAAGCTGATCGTTGACCCTTGACCATTAACCATAAATTTTAAGAATAAAATCTTGCCATCGATTGTAGGGTAATCTTTAGGAATTAATTCTGATAGTTGATGATTGTTTAACCTTAAATTTCAAAGCTTATAATACACTTATAAATACACCCATGTATCTTTCAAGATGTGTGCGTGTTGCAAAAAATTGAGAGAGAGTGGTAAACCTAAAGGCAAGGAGAGGTGAACGGCAAACCTAAAGCCAATGAGAGGTGAACGACAAAGAGAGAGGCATCCACTAAAGAGAGAGTGACTAGCCAAGGCAAAGGAGGCAGCTACCAAGGAATGTGTGGTAGCTAGTAGCCAACCAAAGAAAAAGGTGTGCAGTAGCCACACCAATCCAAAGAAAGAGTTGTAGTAGTTGACAACAATACCTATGGGAGAAGAAGAAGGTAATAGCTTCGGCTAAACCATCCAAGGAAGAAGTTACAGTAGCTAGCAAACCAATCAAGGAGAGGTGCAGCAGGCACCTAAAGGAAAAAGTGCAGTAGCCACCACTGAGGGAGAAACCAACAATAATTACAACAAGGAAACCAGTAAATTACAGTAAGGAGAAAGAACCTATTGCAGTAAGGAAACCAGCAGTAAGGGCAAACAATAATAGCAGTAAAGGTAGGTGGCAACAGCAACAAGTGCAGGTAATAACAGAAAGTGTAGACATAACCAGCAGCAAGCAGCAAGTGCAAGCACGATTAGCAGCAGGCATAACTAGCTGTTGGCAGCAAGTGTAGGTATAACTAGCAGGTGAATCACAACTAGTAGCTTACAAAACTAGCAACAGGTGAATCATAACTAACAGTTTGTAGCAGCTTACGGTAGCTTACAGCAGTTTGTAGGTAGTGCTAACAGCAAGAGGAGAAAACTTGCCCCAGCAACAGGGTAGGTAGCACTAGTAGCAGGAGGAGAAGACTTGCCCTGACAGTAGGGCAGGCAACATTAGTAGTAGGAGGAGGATAAAATGTACCTCGGCACAAAGTGCGACAGCTTGCAGCAAAAGGGAAGACAATGCACCTTGACAACAAGCCATGCAGTATTAATAGTAAGGAAAAAAACTTACCAAGGTAATAGGTGAAGCAACCTACCAAGGTAATAGGTGAAGCAATTTGCTAAAGCAGTAGGAGAGGCAACCTGCTAAGGAAGCAGGTGAAAAAACCTACCAAGGCAACAGAGGAGGCAGGAAAGGAAAAACTCTACCAAGGTAGTAGGTGAGGCAACATTAGCAATAGGGAGAGAGGACTTGCAACAAAGATAACTTGTAATAAAGAGAACTTGCATCAAAGTGAACTTTTAAAGGAAAGAACCTGTAGAAGAGACAACCTGTGAAGGAGAGACAACAGTAGCAACATAGAGAACTTGCAGAGAAAAGATAGGCAAAGCTTGAGCAAAGATAGTATTAAGGAAGGAGAAGATCTATTTTTTGCAATAGTAGCCTATAGACATTAAGAGATCTTTCTCAAAAAAGTGTTAGTCTTAAACCTTTTGATAAACTTGTTAAAAAAGGGTAGGATACCCTTAAAGTGATTAGGAGATTAATCCATTGAGTGATCGGGAGATCAACTCATCTAGTGATCAAGAAATCAAACCTTCGACTAATTAGGAGATCAACGTTTCTAAAGATCAGAAGATCAAACCTTCGAGTGATTGAGAGATCATTATAAGTGGTTAAGGAGTGATCCTTCCACAACAAAATTGTATCCCTTGATAACAAAAGTGGATTGTATGATTTAGGAGTGATCTTATCACATTATGGACATAATTCACACATTGTGGGTGAATCACGTAAAAATTGTTGTGTGTTCTCAAGTGCTTGCATTTAATTGATATCCATACGACCGCTTTTATGTAAAAAAGTAAGATAAATAATTGGATCATCAACTCTAACAAGTCATAGAGGTTAATTCAGAAAGATTTGTAAAAAGCGAGTATCTCATACTAATTTACCCCCTCCCCTTCTAAGTGTGAGGCTTAAGAAGGTCCTCATCAAGTGGTATCAGAGCCCAGTTTCCTCTATTGATCTAATTTGTTTACTTTGATTTGAAATTGTTTATTGCTGTTGTGAGTCTAAACATCTACTGTTGGTTAATATCATGGATAACATAAATAGTGTTAATAGCAAGGGCATTCCTACTTTTGATGGAAAAAATTATCAGTTATGGAAGAATAGAATGCTCTTATATCTGATGTCACTTGGTCTGGATGTGTTTGAACCTACTGTTAATGGATTTATCCTTGTTGCTAAAAGTAATGCTATGATGTTTGTTGATAAGAAGAATTTAAAGTGTGATGGAAAGGTGAGAAATGCCTTATATGCCTCCTTATTAGACAAAGAATTCACCAAAATGATGGGGTGCAAAACAACCAAACAAATTTGGGACAAATTAAAGAACATTTATGAAAGAGACGAGACAAGGTTGTGAGGGAAGCTAAGCTACAAATCTAGAGGAATAGATTTGAAGACATAAAGATATAGAATGATGAATTTGTAGATGCCTTCTTTATAAAAGTCAACAAAATTTTGTGCTGCGTTAAAGGCTATAGAGAGGAGATCAACGATGCTATTGTGGTAAGAAAGATACTTAAAACCTTACCAAAAGCTTACAATGCCAAATTTTCCTTTATAGAAGATAAAGACTTGGATAGACTGCCCTTAGATGATTTGTATAGCATATTGGTGGTTTATGAAATAAGAATAGCCCCAATTAAAAAAAAAAAAAAGAAGAAGTCTAAAGCAGAGAAGGAGCTAGTCTTCAAGGCAATGAAGAACTTAAAGATTAAAGACTGCAAAGAAGAAGAAGATGGTAATACTAAATTTAATGAAGTCATGACATATAATATAAGAAAAGGAAAAGGGAAGTACAAGAGAAAATTACCCTTAAAGTGCTTTAGCTATAGAGATATAGGGCACTTTGTCATGGATTGCCTAAAGAGAAGAGAAGCATATAGTGATAATGATGATGAGCTGGTCCCATAGAGGAGAACAAAGAAATCTTACTATTTTAAAGCTAAAAATTCCAGTACCAAAGGTAAAAAGTAATTCTTCATATCCAAAAGAAGAAATTATTTGTGCAAGTTGGAAAAAGAGGTAAAGCATCTCAAAAAGCTATATGAAAATTCTATTGTTAATGAATTTAACCTTCAGGTGAAAGAAAAGGAGTTTGAAGCAAAAGAGAAGGAGTACTTGAAGAGAATTGAGGAGCTAATTGTACTTGAGGCAGACTAAGGTAAGATACACGAAGATCTTCACACTAGAGTGATTGCACAAGAACAAGAGGTGTTGATTTTGCAAGTTAAGCTCCATAAGGCTGAATTCGAATTGAGGAAGCATAAAGAAAGCTTTATACAGGCCATGGAAGTGAAAGTAAAGTTGTCTTTAGCAAATGCCATCAAGGAGGATGCTAATAGAAAGTTGGATGAGTGTCTAAGCAAACAAAGACCTCATTCCATGGGGAAGAAAGGACTTGGCTATATTGAAAAGTTAAGTGATAAGGTAAAAAGAAGAAAATTGTATTTGTACTTAAAAGCAAGCATAATGATGTTATAGAGAAAAGAAGCCAACCTAAGTTAAAAGGGGCTAAGAAAGATATGGTGAAGACTTCCATCCAGAGGAGACAGGTTGTCAAAGATGGATAGAAGGTTGCCACAACAGTTACTAAAGATAAAAGACATGGACTTAGTGACAAAAGAAAATCCATATTTGAAGGATTTTGCTAGAGCTGTGATAAGCATAGGCACAAGGCTAATGTGTGCTAGAGTAGTGGGCCTTTAATGAAGAGGAATGTGAGGTAAGAGTTTAAGGGGAGATTCTATATGAAAGGAGACAATCTTAAGTGAGAAAAAGCAATATTCCACTGAGAAATAAATTTGATTTGCTAGGAGAAAATTGTGGAAGATGCAAAATGGCTGGACACACTTCTAAAGATTGCTTGACATTATTGCCCGATCAAAGAGTGCAAAGGAGAACACTTACACATGCTCCTATAGTCGGCCAAAGAAGAAAAAAAGGAAGAGAAACAACTATGGTTGTGGAAATAGCATTAAAAGCTTCTAAGAAAGAAAAGCCATATATCCTGGATAGTGGTTGCTCTTCACACATGACAAAAGACTCCAAGATGTTGAAGGGAGTAGCAAAATATGATGGAAGGTTAGTCATATTTGGTAATAATGGTACTTTAAAGATTCAAGGTATCGATGTTGCTGAAATTAGTGCGGAAAAGCTAAAATAAAAAAAAGTGCTTTCTGTTAAAGGGCTAAAACACAATCTCATTAGTATTAGCTAGCTTTGTATTAATAGACATGAAGTTACTTTCAACAAGAATGTTTGCATTGTTAAAAGATTAAGTGATGGTGCTGTTTTTACTAAGGAAGAAAGAACAATTGAAAATTTATACCAAGATTCTAGAAGAAAAAAACACATGCTACATGAGCACCAAAGATGAAAATTTGTTGTGGCATAAAAGATTAGGATATCTTGGACAAAAAAGGTTGAACTTAAGTATTCAGCCATCCCCTAAAGATTGAGTTATCCTTTAACCCCTCTTCCCTTCCCTCTTCTATTATTTTTTGGATTAATGTCGAAGGGGGAGATATTTTGCATAAATCCAAAAAACAAAGGGGGAGATATTGTCAAAGGGACAAACAGTAGAAAAAAAGGGGAGTTAAGGGTATAGGTACATGCAAAAAGGGAAATACATGTTTCAGGGGGAGCGGTGTATGTCAAAGGTTACCATTTGTGCTTAATTGTTGATTGTTGGAGCTAATATGTTACCAACACATCCAAATGGGGAGATTGTTAAGCCCATCATTAATGGTTAATTTTGAATTTGTTGTCCACACCATCTCACATAGTTGTCCTAGTTAATGTGATGTTATGAATGCCTTGAGATGTAAAAAGGTCATTGGGAAAAACCTTTGATGGCAAGTCAACTCTGAAGTTAATGAGTTAATATTGACCGTGGCCCTAAATTTTAGGGGTTAAGGCTGATTGGTGACCCTTGACCATTGACCTTAAATTTTAAGAAGTCAATGTTAACTGTTGACCATAAATTTTAGGAATCAAATTTGGACGTTGATTGTAAGGCAACCTATGGGAATTAACATTAATTGTTGATGATTATGTAACCCTAAATCTCAAAGCTTATAAATATAGCAATGCCTCTTTCAAGATGTGTGTGTGTTGCAAAAAAGTGAGAGAGAATAGCAAACCTAAAGGCAAGGAGAGGTGAATGGCAAAGAGAGAGGCAACTACCAGAAAGAGAGTGATTGGTTAAGGCAAAGGAGGTAGCCATCAAGGAACGTGTAATAGGCAGCAGCCATACCAAAGAGATGAGAAGAATGTGTAGTAGCCACCCAAAGAATAAGGTGTGCAGTAACCACACCAAACCAATGAAAAAGTTTAGTAGCTGACAACCATAACTAAGGAAGAAGAAAAAGGCAACAGCTGACAAAACCAAAGGGAGAAGAAAAAGGTAACAGCCAGCCAAACCAAAGGGAGAACAAGAAGGTAGTAGCTTCGGCCAAACCATCTAATGAAGAAGTTGTAGCAACCACCTAAGGAAGAAGTTATAGCAACCATTTAACTAGTAAAACAATAAAGAAGAAGGCGCAGTAGCCACCACTGAGGGAGAAACCAGTAGCAATTGCAACAGTAAGGAAACTTGTAATTACAACAAAGAAACTAACAAATTATGGCTAGGAAAAGGAACCTATTACAGCAAGGAAACTAGCACCAATTGCAATAGCAAGGGCAAGTAGCAATAGCAACAAGTGCAGGTAGTAATAGTAGCAAGTGCAAGCACAACCAGTAAGTGCAAGCACAACTAGCAAGTGCAAGCATAACCAACAAGTGCAGGCTCGACCAACAATAAGCATAACTTATCGGTGAATCACAACTAGTAGCTTGCAAAACCGGTAACAAGTGAATCACAACTAGCAGCTTACAGAACTGGTAGCAGGTGAATCACAACCAGTAGCTTGCGATAGCTTATAATAGTTTGCAGGTAGTGCCAACAGTATGAGGAGAAAACTTGCCTTGGTAGTAGGGCAAGTAGCACCAATAGCAGAAGGAGAAAACGTGCCCTAGCAATAGGTGCAAGCAAGTCAACTCTGAAGTCGATAAGTTAATATTGACTGTTGGCCCTAAATTTTAGGGGTTAAGGCTGATTGGTGACCCTTGACCATTGACCTTAAATTTTAAGAAGTCAATGTTAACTGTTGACCATAAATTTTAGGAATCCAATTTGGACGTTGATTGTAGGGCAACCTATAGGAATTAACATTAACCGTTGATGATTATGCAACCCTAATTCTCAAAGCTTATAAATACACCCATGCATCTTTCAAGATGTGTGTGTTGAAAAAAATTGAGAGAGAAAAGCAAACCTAAAGGCAAGGAGAAGTGAAGGGCAAAAAGAGAGGCAACCACCAAAAAAAGAGTGATTGGCTAAGGCAAAGGAGGTAGCTACCAAGGAACGTGTAATAGGCAACAGCCACACCAAAGAGACGAGAAGAACGTGTAGTAACCACCCAAAGATGAAGGTGTGCAACAGCCACACCAAACCAAAGAAAACATTCAGTAGCTGGCAACCATAATTAAGGAAGAAGAAGAAGGCAACAGCTGACCAAATCAAAGGGAGAAGAAGAAGGAAATAGCCAGCCAAACCAAAGGGAGAAGAAGAAGGTAGTAGCTTTGGCCAAACCATCCAAGGAAGAAGTTGTAGCAACCACTCAGCCAGTAAACCAATAAAGGAGAAGGTGCAATAGCCACCACTGAGGGAGAAACCAATAACAATGGCAACAGTAAGGAAACCTGTAATTGCAATAGAGAAACTAACAAATTATAGTAAGGAGAAGGAACTTATTACAGCAAGGAAGCCAACACCAATTGCAACAGTAAGGGCAAGTAGCAATAGCAACAAATGTAGGCAGCAATAGTAGCAAATGCAGGCATAACCAGCAAGTGCAAGTACAACTAACAAGTGCAGGCATGACTAACAGCAAGCATAACCTATTGGTGAATCACAACTAGTAGCTTGCAAAACCGATAGCAAGTGAATCACAACTAGCAGCTTGTAAAACTGGTAGCAGGTGAATCACAACCAGTAGCTTGTGACAACTTATAATAGTTTATAGGTAGTGCCAACAGTATGGGGGGAAAACTTGCCTTGGCAGTAGGGCAAGTAGCACCAATAGTAGAAGGAGAAAACATACCTTAGCAACAGGTTTGGTAGCTTGCATGTTAAGCCCATCTTTGATGGCTAATGTTGGATTTATTGTCAACATCATTTCACATTGTTGTCTATATTGATTTGATGTTTTGAATGTCGTTGAGATGTATAAAAGTTATTGGTCAAAACTGTTAACCCTTGACCACCATAAATTTTAAGAAGTCAATGTTGGCTATTGACTTTAAAATTTAGGAATCAAATTTGGCCATTAATTGTAAGGCAACCTTTGGCAATCAATGATGACCATTGATGATCATGTAACATAATCTTAAAGCTTTATAAATAGCCTTATGCACATTGTAAGACATGTGTGTGTTGCAAAAAATTTTGAGAGAACAGAAAACCTAATTGCAACAGCCAACCAAGAGAGAGAGATAACCAAGGAGAGCAGTAGCTGGCCATACCAAGGAGAGGACTAGTAACAGTATCTAGTAAAAGGTGTAGTAAAAATAGCAACTACAGAAAGTGATGGAGCAGCAGCAGGATTTGGCAAAAGGTGTAGCAAAAACTAGCAACTACAGAAGGTGAAAAAACAACTAGCAAGTTTTGGCAAAAAGGGAAGCAAACTAGTAGAAGGTGCAAGCAAAACCAGTAACTATTGATTGTAGGACTAGCAACACAACTAATAGGTGTTCCCTACACCAGCAGTATGTCCAACAAGTTACAATCCTAGAAATTGCAACAGTGTCCAATAGCCTGCATTCCTAGAAAATATAGCAACATCCAACGGCCTTCAATCCCAAAAATTGCAATAACATCTAGTAACCTATAATCCTAGAAATTACAATAGTTTAGCAGCATCCAGCAACTAAACCAATGATTGCAGCATGTCCAGTAGGCAATTCGAACGAGATTGCAAGAGCAAACAAACCAGCAACTCAAGCAGAATGTGCAAAGAGTAATAGCAGTGCATCCAGACAACAATTACAACCCATACACATGGGGATAACAAAAGCAGAATGTGTAGGTAGTGATAGCAGCATGTGTGTACAATAGTAGCAACGTGTGTAGGCCAACAACAATAGTGCATATAGGCAGTAATAACAATAGGTCCTGTAGCTTGCTGTAGCAGGAGGAGAAAACTAGCCCTGACAGCAAGGTAGGCAACATCGGGTGTAGGGCAAGTAGCATCGATAGCGGTGAGACAACATTGGTAATAAAGGAAGGAGAAGATCCATATTTTGCATTGGTAGTCTATAAACATTGAATGATTGTTTTCTAGGAAAGTTTTTATCATAAAAGTTTTGATAAACATGTTGAAAAGGGGTAGGATACCCTTAGAGTCATTGAGAGATCATTATAAGTGGTTAAAGAGTGATCCTTCTACAACATTATTATATCCTTTGATAATAAGAGTGAATTGTATGATTTATGAGTGTTCCTATCCCTTGATTAATATTCGTACAACCGATCTCACATAAAGGAGAAAGATAAAAAAAACAATTGGATCATTGACTCTAACAAGTCACATAGGTTAAATCTAGACAAATTTGTAAAAAGTAAATATCTTACACTAATTATTCACCCCTCTCTTATTGTGAGACCTAAAAATGTTCTCATTAAGTGGTATCAAAGTTGGTTCCTCTGTTGATCTAATTTGCTTACTTTGATTTAAAGTTATTTGTTGCTATGTGAATTTTTATCTCTATTACTAATTGAGATCATGGATAGCATGAACAGTATTAATAGCAAAGGCATCCTTACTTACAATGGATAGAATTATCAGTTATGAAAGAATAAAATGCTCTTATATTTGATGTCACTTGGTTTTGCTATGTTTAAGTCTATTGTTAATGGCTTCATCCCTGTCACTGAAGGTGTTGCTATGACGCCTCCTAATAAGAAGAATTTTAAGTGTAATGGAAAGGTGAGAAATGCCTTATATACCTCCTTATTAGACAAAGAATTCACCAAAGTAATGGAGTGTAACACAGTTAAGCAAATCTGGGATAAATTAAAGAACATTTATGAAGGAGACAAGGTTGTGAAGGAAGCCAAGTTACAAATCTGAAAGAGCAAATTTAAAGACATAAAGATACAGAATGGTGAGTCTATAGATACATTCTTCACAAGAGTCAACAAAATTGTATGCTTCATCAGAAGCTATAGAGAGGAGATTCATAATGCGACGATAGTTAAGAAAGTACTCAGAACCTTGCTAGAAACTTACAATGCCAAAGTATGTTCCATAAAAGATAGAGATCTAGATAAACTGCCCTTAAATGACCTATACAACATATTGGTGGCTTATGAAATGAGAATAGCCCTAATGAAGAAAGAAATGAAGTCTAAGGTGGAGAAGGAGCTAGCTTTCAAGGCAATAAAGAAGTTAAAGATTAAAGACCAAGAAGAGGAGTCCAACAACAGCTTTGAAGAAGAAGATGGTAATACTAAACTAGATGTAGTCATAGCATACATCACTAAGAACTTGAGAAAAGAAAAAGGGAAGTACAAGGGAAAATTACCCTTAAAATGCTTCAAGTGTAGAGCAATTAAGCACTTTACCGTGGACTACCCAAAGAGAAGAGAAGCAAATAGTAAGGATGATGATGAGTCGGCCCCAAGGAGGTGGACAAAGTAATCCAATTATTTTAAACCTAAAACATCAAGTGCCAAAAGGAAAAAGAAATTCTTCATATTCAAAAAAAGGAACTTTCTAAGCAAGCTAGATGAAGAAGATTCTGAAGATGAAAGTGATGATGATTTTGATGATAAAACTGCAAAGGATATGTTGGTCACTCAAGTAGATGATGGTCAAGAATCTTCAAGTGATGAGCAATCAATAGAAGAGGAAGAGGATGAGTTGGTACAGTAACTTGAAATTGAGTTGAGAGTTTATTTGCACAAAAATAGCAAGCTAGAAAAAGAGGTAAATCATCTAAAGTTGTATGAAAATTCTTTTGTTAATGAATTTGATCTCCAGATGAAGGTAAAAGAGTTTGAAGCAAAAGTGAAAGAGTACTTGAGGAGCTGATCATGCTTGAGGCGGAATAAGGCTAAATACACAAAGATCTTGGTGGTAAGGTGATTGCACAAAAGCAAGAGATGCTGATTTTGCAAGCCAAACTCCACAAGGCTGAGTCTAAGCTAAAGAAGCATGAAGAAAGGTTTATGTAAGTCATGGAAGCGAAAAGAGAGTCATCATTAGCAAATACCATAAAGGCGGATGCTCCCAAAAAGTTGGATGAGTGTTTAAGTAATCAAAGATCTCATTACGTGGGGAAGAAAGGACTTGGCTATATTGAAAAGTCGAGTAAGAAGGTAGATGAAAAGAAGAGAATTATGTTTGTACTTGAAAACAAACACAATGGCGTGATGGAAAAGAGAAACCAACCTAAGTTAAATGGGTGAGGAAAGATGTGGTGAAGACTCTCATCCAAAGCAGATAGGTTGTCAATGATGGAGAGAAGGTTGCCACACCAGTTGCTAAAGAAAAGAGACATGAACTTGGTAAAAAAAGTAAATCCAAGTTTGATGGATTTTGTTAGAGTTATGGTAAGTATGGGCACTAAGCTAATATGTGTTGGAATACTCAAATTATAATGAAAAGGAATATGAGGCAAGAGTCTAAGGGGAGACTCTATTAAGAAGTGAGAGAGTCTCAAGTGGAAAGAAGTCATATTCCATTGAGAAATAGATTTGATTTTTTGAGAGAGATCTATGGAGGATGTGAAAAGGTTGGACACACTGCTAAGGAGTGCTTGACATTGCTACCCAATCAAAGAATACAAAGGAGAACACGCCAACCATTGTTGCCCAGTCAAAGAATGCAAAGGAGAACACTTACACATGCTTCTACATTCGGCCAAAGAAGAAGAAGAGGAAGAGAAACAACTATGGTTATAGAAGTGGCCTTAAAAGCTTCCAAGAAAGAAAAGACATGGATCCTGGACAGTAGCTATTTTTCACATATGACAGGGGACTCTAAGATGTTGAAGTGAATAGCACAATACGATAGAGGGTTAGTCAAAGTTGGCAATGATGGTTCCTTAAAGATTCAAGGTATCGGTGTTGTTGAAATTGGTGCAGAAAAATTGAAACCAAAGAAAATGCTTTATGTTAAAGGGCTAAAACACAATCTCGTTAGTGTTAGCCAACCTTGTGATGATGGACATGAAGTTACTTTCAACAAGAGTGGCTACATAGTAAAGAGATTAAGAGATGGTGCTGTTCTTACTAAAGGTGAAAGAACAAATGTAAACTTATACCAAGTTCCGAGAAGCAAAAACACATGCTACATGAGTACCAAAGATGAGAACATATTATGGCATAAAAGATTGGGACATCTTGGATAAAAAGGGCTAAACAAGTTGTCCGAAAATGAGCTGTGAGAGATGTACCCAAGATGAGAAGAGAGAGAGATGCAATTTGTAGCATGTCTTAAAAAAGGAAGATGGTGAATACTCCCTACAAAAATATGAAGGTTCAAACAAAGAAACGGTTAGAGCTCATCCATTCAGATATTTGTGGGCCTATGAGACAAAGATCAACAAAGGGTAATAGGTATTTCATCCCCTTCATTAATGATTTTACGAGAATGACTTGTATTATGTTCTTAAAACATAAATCATAGGCTCTCAATAATTTTAAAAACTACAGGAGGCTGGTTAAAAACCAATTGAGGGGAAACAATTAAAAGGCTTAGGACAAACAATGGGATAGAATATGTTAATCCCTACACACCCTAACAAAATGGAGTAGTCGAAAGGAAGAATAGAAGCCCAATAGAGATGGCAAGAACCATGTTGGCTAAGCATGGTACATCACATGGCTATTGAAGAGAGGCTATCACCACTGTAACTTAAATTCAAAACAAATTCCTAGTGAAACCACATACTGAGAAGACATCCTATGAGCTATAGTATGGAAAAAAGCCAAGTATAAAGCACTTTAAAGTGTTTGGAAGCCTGTGCCTCATTAAAGTCAATGGTAAGCATCTCAGCAAATTTGATGAGAAGATTGATGAAGGCATATTCTTGGGCTATATACCAAATGGAAGAGCCTTTAGATGGTACAACAAAAGGTTGCTAAAAATGGTGGACAACTTTGATGTTAAAGTTATTGAAGATGGTGCTACAATGTAATCACAGCATGAAGAAGCTAAAGATGCCATGTATAATAGCTGAAGGGAGTTTAAAAGTGATGAATCCAAGGCTATTCAGCATGAGGAAGACATTGATTCTTATGTTACAAGTGATGAAGAAGAAGAATCAAGGCATTCCAAAACTTATAAAAGAGTTAAAGCTAAAGTTGAGGCCAAAAACATTATTGGCATAAAAGAGGACTCTGTGTAAACTAGAAGAAGACTTAGGGGTAGTGAACAAACCTCATTGATTTTTGAGGTTAAACCCAAGTTTATAGAAGAAGTATTAAAGTACAAGGAATGGTGTATGCTATGAATGAAGAGCTTGACCAAATTGAAAAGAACAACACTTGGTGTTTAGTACCTAGACTTAAAGGGAAAAACATCATTAGAACCAAGTAGGTGTTTAGAAATAAGCTCAATAAAAAAGGTAAGGTGGTAAAAAACAAGGCAAGACTTGTTTGTAATGGCTACTTAAAAGTAGTAGGTGTTAACTTTGAAAAGACCTTTGCTCTGATGACTATACTTAAAGCAATCAAAATATTCATAACCATTATTGCTCAAAGGAACTACTAAGTCTATTACATGGATGTGATGTCTGCATTTCTGAATGGAGAGCTTGAAGAAGCGGTATTTATCAAACAACCTGATGGTTTTATACTTAATCATGATGGCTCAAGTGTATGCAAATTGAAAAAGGCTTTATATGGCTTAAAGCAAGCTCCAAGAGCATAATATTCCAAGCTGGATACAACCTTAAAAATATAAAGTTCAAAAAAGGGAATGTGGATAGCAACCTATATATAAAGGAAGACAACCAGGGCCAATTAATTGTTGTGGTCTATGTTGATGACATAATCTTTGTAGCAGAAAAAGAGGTCTCATGCATTACCATTGCCAAGCATATGAAGAAGAAGTTTGAGATGTAAATGAAATTCTTTTTAGGATTATAGGTGTTGTAAAGTAAAGATGGAATTTTTCTCTCTTAACAAAGTATGCTTGTGAGTTGTTAAAAAGGTTTGAGATTGAGAAATCTAAAAAGGTAAGCACTCCCATCACAGTTAAAACAAAGTTAAGTAAGGATAAAGAAGGCAACATGGTTGATTAGAAGGAATACAAAAAGTTGATTGGAAACTTACTGTATTTGACAGCATCAAGGCTTGATATTGTTTTTGCTATAACACTTTGTGCCAGATTTCAAAGTGATCCCAAGGAATCTCATTTCATGGCGGTTAAAAGAATTCTAAGGTATGTGAAAGGCACAACAAATTATGGGCTACTTTATGATATGAGTGGATAGCTTAATTTGTATGGATATGCAGATGCTGATTGGGTTGGAAATTATGATGATAGAAGGTGAATGTTTGGTGGTGCATTTTATTTTGGTAGTAAATATGTTTTATGGCATAGTAAGAAGCAAAATTCAGTGACTCTAAGTACTGCAAAGGCTGAATATGTGGCTACTACTTAGGCTTGTACTTAACTGCTATGGATGAAACAATATCTTGAATATATAAAGGTGCATGTACAACTACCATTGCTGATTGGTTGTGACAATCAAAGTACCATCAATTTGTTAAAGAATCCTGTTTAACATTGTAGAACTAAACATATTGAAATCAAGTACCACTTCATTAAAGAAAAGGTGGAGAAAAATGAAGTAAAACTAGAGTATGTGCCTATCACGGAGCAAGGTGCCAATATATTCACCAAACTTCTATTAATAAAGATGTTTTAGAAGTTAAAGTTGAGCTTATGTATTCAACCAACCCCTCGAGGCTGAGGTATTCTCTAACCCCTCTCCTCTTCCCTTTTCTTTTATTCTTTAGATTTGTTGTCAAAAGGGGAGATATTTTACATAAATCTAAAGAAAGTATATACTAATCAAAAGGGGGAGTAGTTTGATGGATAAAGAGGGAGAAATTGTCACGAGGTAGAAGTAGAAAGGGGGAGTTAAACCCGGTTAAGGGAGATGCATATTTTAAAGGGAACTGTGAATGTCAAAGGTTGTTATATATGCATTGTTGGATTTAATGTGTTGCCAACAAATCCAAAGAGGGAGATTATTAAGACCATTTGTGATGGCTAATGTTGGATTTGTTATCAACAGCATCTCATATTGTTATTTATATTAATTTGATGTTTTAAATGTCATTGAGATGCATAGAAGTCATTGGTCAAAATCGTTGATGGTAGGTCAATTAAAGTCAATGAGTCAATATTAACCTTTGATCCTAAATTTTAGGGGTTAAGTTTGATTGTTGACCCTTGACCATTAACCCTAAATTTTAGGAATCAAATATGGCTGTTGATTATAAGACAACCTTTGGGAATCAATGATGATTATTGATGATTATATAACCCTAATTTCAAAGTGTTATAAATAGCCCTGTCCACCTTGCAAGACGTGTGTGTGTAACAGAAAATTTTGAGAGAATGGAAAACTTAATTGTCGTAGTCAGCCAAAAGAGAGAGGTAGCCAAAGAGAGTAGCAACTGGCCACACCAAGGAGATGTGCAGCAGTTGGCCACATATTCAGCCTTGCAAGGTGTAGGAATAGGAATAGGATTTGACAGAAAGTGTAGCAAAAACCAACAACTGTAAAAGGTGAAGGAGTAGTAGTAAGATCTAGCAAAAGGTATAGAAAAACTAGCAACTATAAAAGGTGAAAAAAAAGCACTTGGATTCAGCAAAAAGTGTAGCATAAACTAGCAACTATAGAAGGTGAAAGAACAACCAGCAGGTTCTAACAGTAGGGGAGGCAAAGTAGTAAAAGGTGCAAGCAAAACCAACAACTATAGATTATAGGGCCAACAACATAACCACTAGGTGTTCCCTACACTAGTAGCATGTCCAGTAGCTTGCAATCCTAGAAATCGCAGCAATGTCCAGTAGCTTACAATCTCAAAAAATACAATAGTTTAGTAGCATCCCACAGCCAAACCAATGATTGTAGCAAGTCCAGTAGGCAATCCTAGTGAATGCAGCACGTCCAACAGTTGTAACATATATAGCAGCAACCTCAAGGTAGTAGGAGTAGACAAACCAGCAGTTGCAAATTGTAGGAGCAGTAGTAACCTTAAGCAAAATGTGCAGGGAGAGATAACAGTACGTGTAAATAGCAATAGTAGCTCATGCACATGTAGACAGCAAAAGTAGAATGTGAAAATAGTGATAACAGCACTTGCGTACAACAGTAGTAGTGCGTGTAGGTAGTGACAGCAATATGTACAAGTAACAATAACAGCAGGTCTAGTAGCTTGCAGTAGTAGAAGGAGAAAACTTGCCCTGACAACAGGGTAAGCAGCATCGGCGTAGGTGAGACAATACCAATAGCATAAACTATTGGTAGCTCACACCTACAGATCCATATTTTGCTCTAGCAGTCTATACACATTAAGTGGTCATTCTTTAGGAAAGTTTCATCATAAACTTTTTGATAAACTTGCTTAAAAAGGGTGGGATACCCTTGGAGTGATCGAGAGATCAACACTTTAATTGAGAGATCATTGTAAATGGTTAAGAAGTAGTCATTCCACAAGTGGTTAAAGAGTGATCCTTCCACAACATTGTTGTATCCCTTAATAACCAGAGTGGATTGTGTGATTTAGGAATGATCTTATCACACTATGAATGTAGTTCACACATTATAGGTAAACCATATAAAATATGTTGTGTGTTCTTGAGCGCTCGTATTTGATTAATATCTGTATGACTGGTCTCACATAAAAGAGAAAGATAAAAAAAAATAAAATTGGATCATCGGCTTTAATAAGTCACAGAGGTTAAATCCAGACAGATTTGTAAAAAGCGAATATCTCACATTGATTCACTCTCCCTTTTAGTGTGAGACTGAAAAAGGTCCTCATCATTACAGCAATAAAGAAGAAGAAGTGCTCCAGCAGTAGGTTCGGTAGCTTGTAATAGTATAGGAGAAAACATGTCTTGACAGTAGGTTAGGCAGCACTAACAATAAGGAAGAGAACCTGCCAATGCAGTTGGTGAAGCAACCTACCAAGATAACAAGTGAAGAAATTTGTCAAGGCAGCTAGAGAGGCAACCTGCCAAGGAAGTAGGTAAAGAAACTTGCCAAGGCAGCAAGAAAGGGAACCTGCCAAGGAAGTAGGTGAAGAAACCTGCCAAGGCAGCAAGGGAAGTAGCACCAGCAATAGAGGAGAGAAGGGGGAGAGAACTTGTAATGGAGATAACCTATAGCTGAGTGAACCTATAGAGGAGAGAACCTGTAGAAGAGACAACCTGTGAAAGAGAGACAACAACAGTATAGAGAACCTGCAGAGAAGAGACCAGTAAAGCTTGAGCAAATACTCGTAGTGAGGAAGGAGAAGATTCATTTTCTATAATAACAACCTATGAACATTGATAGATCTTTCTCAAAAAAGTATTAGTCACAAACCTTTTGATAAATTTATTGAAAAAGGGTGAGATACCCTTACAGTGATATGAAGATCAAACCTTAGAGTGATTGGGAGATCAACTCTTCTAGTGATCAAGAGATTAAACCTTCGAGTGATTAGGAGATCAATTCCTTAAGTGATCAAGAGATCATTGTAAGTGGTTAAGGAGTGATCCTTTCATAATAGAAGTGTATCCCTTGATAACAAAAGTGGATTGTGTGATTTAGGAGTGATCCTATCATACCATACTGTAGACGTAGCTCACACATTATGGGTGAACCACGTAAAAATTGTTGTGTGTTCTCAAGTGCTTGCATTTGATTGATATCTATTATGTCATTCTCACATAAAAAAGCAAGATAAATGATTGGAGCATCGACTCTAACAAGTCACAGAGGTTAGTCCAAAAAGATTTGTAAAAAGTGAACATCTCACACTGATTCACCCCCTTCCTCTCTCAGTGTGACACCTAAGAAGTTCCTTATCACAAAGGTTACTATTTAAATTCGGTCTTCTTTTAGGTTATGGTTTTGATGATTCTTTAGCTTTGTTCACAACTCAATTCAAAACACAGAATGTAAATTCAAAGTAAGGACATAAGAGATTTATGTTGTTCGGCCAATATGACATACTCCACAGTGGTTGGGATTCTTCCTCTACCGAGACAATCCATTATACTTGAGAATACCAGTGTGGTATCCCCTATGATTACAATGTAGTTACAATGGATGTCTTAATCTTCTACTCTTTTTGTTATTACAAATACAAAGCAATCACAATACAAAGAGTGTCACTTACTATGTCTACTCTTCTTCTAACTTGTCTTACCTTTGCTTGATTTGAATAGGCTACTTCACTACTGCTTGGAAGATCACCAAAATACACTCTAACCTCTCTTGAAGAAATCTGGAAATTCATTGAGTTCTTTGTAAGCTTCACAAAATGTCTTTACTAGGTTGTCTCACACGCACTATTTCAAAAGAGATAAGTCTTGGTTTATATATTGTACTTTATGGAAACCCTAGTAGGGTTTACTATAGATGCGGTTGAGTTCCTTTCTTGCTCCTCCATGTGGCTTCATATTACTGTTCCATTCAAGATTCAGCACTATCCTCCTTCTTAATTCATTTTTCTTGCTCTTTTCTTTCTACTAAAATCTCATCCTTTGAATGCTTGAATGAACAGCCAGGATTATCCTTAAACAGTTAAAAATGTACAAAAGAAACTACCCCTGTAACTGCCTATCTTTTAGAAATGCTAAGTTAAAATTCCGTGACCTTCACTTCTTCCGGACTCCCTGTCTATTGGTAACCCCGGAATTATTCCACTCCTCTAGAATTGCTCCTGGACTTAGTCTTAGGATAGGCTTACAGACTTGCAGATTTAACTTCTTATGAACTTACTATCCATATACAAGCCTATCACAACTTGAGCAATGCTAAACTCCCTATACAAGTTCACTCCAAAGAGATCACTTTACGAGATTATTTGACATGCTAGTCTTATCTTGTAATTCCTGAGATATGAACCACTTTTGCTTACATACTTAAATCTGGTTGTTAACAATTACAACCCATACAAGATTGTGGGAACAACAATCTCCCCCTTTGTAATTGTTGGCAACACTTACAACAAAACCCATTATGCAGCAGTCCTTCATAATCTTCTTAGAGTAATAATCCAAAAGCAGATGGATTATAACTCCCCCTTCCTTAACAGCTCTCCTTGCACTGTTACTTCTCTCCCCCTTTGCAACCAATTACAAATCTAAAAAAACCCGCAAAGTAGAGATAGAGGATTCACCTGAACTTTAGGCTTGAGGAGGCATTTGCATAGGAAGACTTATTCTATGCTTTTCAAATAGCTCTATGGACAAAGGTTTAGTTAGAATATCTAAGATTTGATCTTTAGTGCCAACATACTCCAACTGAATTGTGCCCTTTTCCACTTGATCCTTGATAAAGTGATACCAGATGTCACTATGCTTGCTCCTTGAATGTTGAACTGGATTCTTGTTGAGATCAATTGCACTTTAATTATCACAAAGTACTCTCACTGGTAACTTCACTTCAACACCCAAATTTGCTAATTGTCTTTGCATCCATATCACTTGAGTACATGCTGTACAAGCAGCCATATACTCAGCCTCGGCTGTGCTTAAAGCAACACTATTTTGCTTTCTACTTAACCATGTAACACACTTTAAACCCAAATAGAAGCTACATTTACTGGTTGATTTTCTATCATCAGTACTTCCTACCTAGTCTACTTTAGTGTATGCTTGTAGTTTTACAGAATCCATGGTAGGATACCACAAACCCATTTCTAGTGTCCCTTTGAGGTATTTTAGGATTCTTTTCACTACTACCACATGAGATTCCTTAGGATCAGCTTGGAATCTGTTGGCAATGAACACAGCTTCCATGAGATCAGACCTTGATGCTGTAAAGTACAGAAGGATCCCTATCATCTTCCTGTATTCTATGGGGCTTGTACTCCTTCCTTCCTGATCTTTTGATAACTTGTAGCCCACTATCATAGGGGTATTGACAGGTCTACTATCCTCTATGTCAAACTTTTTTAGCATCTTTTTGGCATCTTTTGTCTGAGAAATAAAAATACCTTCTTCACACTATTTTATTTGTAATCCAAGAAAGTAAGTCATTTCTCCAATCAATGACAACTCAAATTCCTCACTCATCTTTTGTGCAAATTCTTGGCATAGCTCAGAGTGATCCCCTCAAAAAATGATGTCATCTACATATACTATGCTTATCAGCTGATCTTTCTCTAAGTTAAACACATATAGGTTATTATCAATTGTTCCTCTTCTGAAGTTCAACCTTCTCAAATATGCATCCAGCCTGCTGTACCATGCTCTTGGGGCTTGTTTAAGGCCATACAAGGCTTTCTTCAGGTTGCATACGTGTGTCTCATCCTCACTGATTTGTACTCCATCGGGTTGTTTAATATACACTTCTTCTTTCAGGAGCCCATTTAAAAAGGCTGATTTCACATCTATTTGATAAACTTAATACCTCTTATGTGCTGCCAAAGCTAAAAACATTCTAATAGTTTCCAGCTTCCAGCCTTGCTACTGGTGCAAAAGTTTCTTCAACATTTACTCCTTTTATTTGAGTGTAGCCTTTGCAAACCAGCCTATCCTTGTTCCTCACCACCTTGCCATCTTCATTGTGTTTATTTCTAAACACCCATTTTATTCCTATGACATTCTTGTTAGTGGGTCTTGGAACCAACTCCCATATATCATTCTTCTCGATTTGATCTAGCTCCTCATTGATAGCTTTGACCCAGGCTTTGTCTTATGTAGCCTCTTCAACACATTTAGATTCAACTTGTGAGAGTAAAGTAATGGCTCCCATAATTCTTCTTCTTATTGTAACTCCTACTAATGGGTCACCTATGATCTGATTTCCTTGATGAGCATTGGACCAAGTTTTCTTTGTCTTTCTCTCTTGCATAGGCTTAGTTGCAAAATGATCTCTTTCTTCATCTTTAGACTCACTCTTCTCTGAGTCTAAGCTTACTTATTTCCCCTTTTCTTCATACTGGTCTGATTCTTCATCTATCTTGAAGTCATCTTCTTTACTGTCCTCAGCTTCTCCATTTTGCATTGTTTTCTAGTTTTCATTTATTCTCATATCACTAGAAGTAACCACTTTTCCTAGTTTATGCAGGAAAACTCTGTAACCTTTTGTCTTTGCTGAGTATCCCATAAAGATGCCTTCATTTGACCTATCATGGAATTTTCCCAAGCTTTGCTCCTTGTTCTTCACAAAACATGGGCTGCCAAAGATTCTGAGATACTTGGATGTTGTCTTTTTCCCATTTCATAGCTTATATGGAGTCTTATCAATATTGGGCCTTAGTAAAACTCTGTTCAGTAGGTGCACGGCTGTAAATGTTGCTTCTATCCAAAATCTTATGTGAAGCTTGGATTCTCGCAGTAGAGTTCTTGCCATTTCAACCATAACTCTATTTTTCCTCTCTACCACCCCGTTCTGTTGAGGTGTTCTTGCTGTTGCTATTTGATGATGAATTCCATGCTTCTCAAGGTAATCATCAAAAGCTTCATTTGTGAATTCAATGCCTTGATCTGACCTCAATACTTTGATCTTCTTTCCACTCTCATTTTTAGACAATCTTCTGTATATCTTGAAGCATTTCAAAAGTTCTAACTTGTGTTTGAGGTGTATGATGCAGGTCTTTTTGGAATAATCATCAACAAATAAGATGAAGTACCTCTCACCATTCAACCCTTTTGTTCTCATTGGCCCACACAAATCAGTATGTACAATGTCAAGCACTGCTTCAAAACTGAACTCTTTGGTCTTAGACTGTTTTTTGTCATATTTTCCTTTAAGGCATGCTGAGCAGACATACTCTCTCTCTCTCTCTCGAGTTCTGGAATGTCTTTGATTACACAAGTAGTGGTCAACTTCCTCATGTTCTTCTGTGTTAAGTGTCCCAGCCTCCTATGCCAAACTAGATTTTCTTCTTCTTTTGTAAGTAATCAGTTATTTGTCTTGTCCTCATCAATCACATATAAATTTCCAGCTATTCTCTTCTTGGCTACAACAGTATTACCTTCTTTACTCTTTACTTGGCATCTTGTTTTTGTGAATATCACTTCATGGTCTTCATTGCATAGTTGGCTAACAAATGTTAGATTATATCTGAGTCCTTCAACATGCAAAACATCTTTCAATTTTCCTTTTCAAATATTTACTGACCTCTGACCACTGATGTTAAGTGAATCATCATTGCTAAACTTGACTCTGCCTTCTCTTGACTTGTTTAGCTTTGATAATTTACTCTTATCTCCTATCATGTGTGAAGTGCATCCACTATCAAGGATCCACTGCCACCTTTTACACTGATCTAAGTCTACCAATATAGCAAACTTGTTCTTTGAAACCACTGGTTTGGACTTCCACCAACAATCTTTGTCAGCATGTCCTTGCTTTTTACAATATGTGCAAGAACTCATGACAAGTGTTCTCCTCTGAATTTTGTATTGTCTCCCCCTGTATATAGCATCAGATCTTCTTAAGTTAGAGACACATACTGGCCTTCTCCACTAGTGTTTACTTGCCTTATGACCCTAAACTTCATAATAAAAGTAGTGACCTTGAAACTACCTCTTCTTGGGTCTAACCACAACTTGTTTTCTTTTGTTCATTACTTGTTATGTAGGCAAGGTTGCTGGCTTCTTTGCTTGCATGGCTTTCATTTCAGCCACCTTCTTCTCCTTCTTATGTTCAGCCATAACCCTTGGCTGGCTGACTTTCTTTTCTTCATTTTTGTTTGCAACCCTAGGTTGTTTCTTCAAATCTTCTTTATTTTCAGCCTTCACTTTTCCTAGCTGATCAGTCTTTTCTTTAAGACATAGCAACTATGGGCTACTGCTTTTTAACCACATACATCATTTTTGGCCCTAGCTTTGGTTTGATAACTGTTTTCTTTTCTTCAGCTATCTTCTCTTGAGTCATAGCCTTCTCTTTCAACTTTTGTGGCAAAGTCTCATTCTCTTTAAGGCAGTGCAGCCTTAGATTGCTGCACTTTCTCTTCATTCTTTTTTTCTCTTGCAGAGCTTGTTTCTCCTACCTCTTCAAGTTTCTGCAAGTTCTCTTCACTCTTTTTGAGTTGTTTTTGGAGTCTCAGAAACTCTATCTCTATTTCTTTAATTGTGGAAGTCCTTGAGGCAAGCTCCATTGTAAGGTCTTCACATATTTTGATATGTTCTTCAAATCATCTCTTCAAATTAATATGTTCAACCTTTATTTCATCTTTTTGACTTTCTACTTCCTCAATCTTTGCTTCAACTTATTTTATATAGGCCTTTAACTTTCTTATACTTTAGCCCCTTCTGATTATCTCCTTTGAAGTTGCTTCTAACTCAGCTTCAAGATCTGGTTCTTCTTCATCAACCTCCTCTTCCTCTTTAAAGGTTGAACTACCACATTGAGCTGATGCCATAAAGGCATATTCATCTAATGAGTCTACATCTTCCTCCTCATTAGCTTCTTTTGTCTGACTCACATAACTCTTGAATGAGCCTCTCTTCTTCTTCTGTGGGTTGGCAATCTTCTTGCTGGACTTCTTTGATTTGGATGATGGTCTTCTCTATTTTGAATTCTGCTCATCATCACCATCCTCATCTTCATCATCAAGTTTCACTTTGCACTAAAAAGCAAAGTGTCTAGTCTGCCCACAACGATAACATCTCAAGGACAACTATCATTTTCCCTTCTTAGACCCCTTTTTGCATTTCCTTGTGAAGTAAGCCAACACTTCCCCTTCACATTCTTCCTCCTCATCATCATCATCCTCAATGGATGATTCTTCCTTTTCTCTTATCTTCAAAAGTCTCATAGCTTTGAAAGCTGCCTCCTTTGATAGCTTTGATGTTGAGGAACTTTCATTTGACTTTATTCTTATCTCATATGCAATGAGATTACACTGGAGATCATGTAATGTCATAGAATTAAGATCTTTACTCTCCTTTATGGCTACCACCTTTGAGGCAAACCTCTCAAGCAGAATTCTCATAATTTTTTTCATAATAGATGAGTCCTTTTTGTTCTTCCCATGACTTCTAAGGTCATTTACAACATCAATAACCCTGGTGAAGAACTCTTAGACTGTCTCATTTTTCTGCATTCTGAGAGATTCATATCTCTCCTTGAAAGCTTGAAGCTTGACCTCCTTTATTCTGACATCACCTTCATAGACCTTTTGCAATCTGTCTCATATCTCCTTAATAGATTTGTAGTCCATAACTTTAGCATATTCAGCATTTGCCAATGCTAAAATGATGACATTTGAGGCCTTCCCATTGATCTTAAACTGCCTTAATTCCTCTGTGGTTAGATCTTTACCTTCTTTTGGAGGCACAAAACTCTCTTGTAGTGATTTCACCACGTCCATGCCCATGGTTGCAAATACCACTTACATTCTCACTCTCCACATATGGTAGTTGGTTCCATTAAGGATTAGAACCTTCTTGCTGTAAGTAGTGCTGGTGCTAGTACTGGCATCCATTTCTTAATATGCTAAACAAGTTAAAACTTCTAAAACCCTTCAAACTAGTACACCAAGCTATTAAGCTTCAAATTAGTGAACCTAAGCTCTAATACCAATTGAAGTTTCCAACTTCACCCTAGGATCTACTAGTCTGTAATACTGAAGAGGGGTGAATCAGTATCACCCCCTTGAAAATCTCTAATAATTTAATCCAAAGTACTCTACTTCTTTAATACTTTAGCTCTTGTCAACATGCGAATAGGTGAACAACTTCAAACTCTTCTCAGAAATGAACTCTTTCTCATATTCAATTAAGGTAGATTTATTGTTACCTATTAATCACAATAGTCCCCAAAGTTACCTTTTAGACACCTTACCTATTAAACGGATTGGTTGTTCTTGATTCGGTCTTCTTTTAGGTTATGGGTTTGATGATTCTTTAGCTTTATTCACAACTCAATTTGAAACACAGAATGTAAATTCAAAGCAAGGACACAAGAGATTTATGTGGTTCAGCCAATGTGACATACTCTACAGTGATAGGGATTCCTCCTCTACCGAGACAATCCATTATACTTGAGAATACCAGTGTGGTAATTTTTTACTCCATTCAATATTACAAATACAAAGCAAGCCCAATACAAAGAGTGTCGTTTATTGTGTCTACCCTTCTTCTAACTTGTCTTGCCTCTGCTTGATTTGAATAGGCTGCTTCATTGCCACTTGGAAGATCATCAAAACACTCTCTAACCTCTCTTGAAGAAATCTAAAAATTCGTTGAGTTCTCTTTAAGCTTCACAGAATGTCTTTACTAGGTTGTCTCACATGCACTATTTCAAAAGTGATAAGTCTTAGTTTATATATTACCCTCTATGGAAACCCTAGTAGGGTTTACTATAAATGCAGCGGACTTCCTTTCTTGCTCCTTTATATGGCTTTATACTACTGTTCCATTCAAGATTAAGCATTATCCTCCTTCTTAATTTATTGTTCTTGCTCTTTTCTTTCTACTAAAATCTCATCATTTGAATGCTTGAATGAATGGCCAAGATTGTCCATGAACAGTTAAAAATGTACAGAAGAAACTGCCCCTGTAACTATCCATCTTCTGAAAATGCTAAGTTAAAATTCCGTAACCTTCCCTTTTTCCAGACTCCTTGTCTATCTATAACCCCAGAATTATTCCGCTCCTCCAAAATCGCTCCTAGACTTAGTCTCAGGACAGGCCTATGGACTTACAGATTTAACTTCTTATGAACTTATTATCCATATATAACCCTATCATACTATCACACTAAGACTTAAGCAACGCTAAACTCCCTATCATACTATCTACAAGTTCACTCCGAGGAGATCACTTTATAAGGTTATTTGACATGCTAGTCTTATCCTGTAATTCCTGAGATATGAGCCACTTCTACTTACACACTTATATTTGGTTGACAACAATTACAACCCATACAAGGCTGTGGGAATAACACTATTTATACTTTATTGCTGAATGTTGGATTTAATATGTTGCCAACAAATCAAAAGAAGGAAATTATTAAGCCAATCTTTGATGGCTAATGTTGGATTTATTGTTAATAGCATCTCACATAGTTATTTTTGTTAATTTAATGTTTTTAATGCCGTTGGGATGTAGAGAAATTGTTAGTCAAAACCATTAATGATAGGTTAACTTTGAAGTCAATGAGTTAATGTTGACTATTAACCATAAATTTTAGGAGTCAAGGCTGACTGTTGACTCTAAATTTTAGGAATCAAATCTGACCGTTGATTGTATGACAACCCTTAGAAATCAATGTTAATTGTTGATGATCGTGAAACCTTAAATTTCAAGACTTATAAATACATCCATGCATTTGTGTGCTGTAGAAAATTAAGAAAGAATGGCAAAGAGAGGTGCACAACAACCAGTCAAAGAGAGGTGACAACAACCACCAAAGAAGGAGGCAGCCACACCAAAGGAAGAAGAAGTTGTAACAACCAGCAACCACACCAAAGGGAGAAAAAGGTGTAGCAACCGACAACCCTACCAAAGGGAGAAGAATGTGTAATAGCTAGTAGCCTTACTAAAGGAGAAGGAGGTGTAACAACAAAGGGAGAAAGAGGTGCAACAGTCACACTAAAGAAGGTGACAGCCAAACCAAAGGGAGAAAAGAGGTGCAATAGCCACATCAAAGATGGTGACAGCCAAACTAAAAGGAGAAGAGAAGGTGCAATAGCCGCCAAAGGAGAAGGTGCAACAACCACTTAAAAGAGAAGGTACAGTAGCCACCGAAGGAGGAGTAGTAGCCACTAAAGAGGGAGACAACAGTAGCAACCAATTAACCTCACGAAAGAGATGTGTGCAGTGATAGCCAATCAACCACACCAAGGAAAGGTATGTTGCGGTAGTTAATCAACCACACCAAGAAGAGGTGTACAATGACAACCAATTAACCACACCAAGGAGAGGGTGTGCAATAGCAAACCACACCAAGGGGAGGTGTGTAACGTCAGCCAATCAACCAGACCAAGGAGAGGTCTGTAGTAGTAGCCAATCAACTACACCAAAAAGAGGTGTGCAATGGCAACCAATCAACCACACCAAGGGAAAGGTGTGCAGTGGCAACCAATCAACTGCATTAAGGGGAGGTGTGCAGCAGCAACCAATCAACTATACCAAAGGAGAAGGTGTGTAATGACAAACCAAGGAAAAGGCAGCAATTGCAGTAAGCAGAAGGCAGCAACTGCAATAAAGAGAAGGCGGTAGCAGAGGAAGGAGAAGATCTACATTTTGCAATAGCAACCTATACACATTAATTGATCCTTCTTAAGAAAGTTTTAGTCATAAACCTTTTAATAAACTTCTTGAAAAAGGGTAAGGGACCTTTAGAATGATCAAGAGATCAATCCATTGAGTGATCGGCAGACCATTGTAAGTAGTTAAGGAGTGATCCTTCCACAATATAGTTATATCCCTTAATAACAAGAGAGGATTGTGTGATTTAAGAGTAATCTTATCATACCGTAGACGTAGCTCATACATTATGGGTAAACTATATAAAAATTGTTGTGTGTTCTTAGGTGCTCACATTTAATTGATATCCAAACAATTGCTCTCACATAAAGAAGTAAGATATATAATTGGATCATCGACTCTAACAAGTCACAGAGGTTAATCCAGACATATTTGTAAAAAGTGAGCATCTCACACTAATTCACCCTCTCCTCCTCTCAGTGTGAGACCTAAGAATGTCCTCATCACTTACCATTTACAATAAAAAAGATTTTTAAAAAACTTAATAATAATTGGTCAAGATAGCAATTTTTGAAGGCCATGGTAAATGCTTTTGAACTTCAAACCATCATTGGTTCAAATATAAGGAAACACAACTTTTGTTTTAATTTTTAGTTATTTACTAACACTCCTTTGTTATCTAAGCACAACAACCAATTACTTAAGCATTTGGTCTAGTGGTTTGGTACTTCTTTCATTTTTCATGTCTTTTAAGAACCCAAAAGGCATAAATTTTAACAACTACATTCTAATTTTTAATTTGTCAACTTTTAATGCCACTTGCTTTGCATGATTTTTCATGCACAATGCACCTTTGTGACAAAGGAATTAATCAATTCCTTGGTTATGGCTTTTCATGAATTTTACACAAATTTTGTTTATGTGATAGACCAAAACTATATAATAAACATAGTAAATGCCACTAAGGTCAACCATCACATTCATAGTATCCCAAAAATTCATAATAAGGTTAACCAACCGACCCATTACCCAATAGCCATCTTTCTATTATTATTCAACATCAAATGTTTCATAAAAACTACCTTAATTTTCCATAGCTAACAATTTCATGAGAAAGGATAGGAAGTTATATAATTATATGCATAAAAGATGTCATACACTGCACAATAACCTTTTTCC
>JAHLGO010016613.1:0-24819 GCA_020615895.1 Ceriops decandra | reverse complement strand
CCAAGTGGTATGACGAACCCAAGGATTGTCTTCATCTATTTTCTAAGTAGTAGAAAATGTCTAATTTCTTTTGTTTTGGGAAGATTAATTTTCAATTAATGCCAAATGTGCATGTAAGAATAGTCAATATTTTGTGTTCATTTAGGCTCATAAACAGAACTCACTAGATAACCTGTCATAAGATCCCTTTGATCTTGAGAAGTGTGAGTTTTGCATCAAATCCACAGTATTCGTTACTTTTCATTCGAGTTTTCCTTGAAGAAATTTAGACAAAATTAATGTCAATGAAATTATGATTAATCAAACTACTAATGATGGCAAACAAAGCACTAATCAAGTACAACAAAGCAAGTATTCACGCGAGCTTTAACGAGGAATCAGTGGTCCAAAGGGATAGTCAAGAACAAAGTGGATGGATGTGGATTTTCATAACTTAATCATGGATATCCATGAGAAAGAGGGTGTTCTAGAAGATTCTAAGACAATTCTAGACATTTCCAAAGCTACCCTAAGGATAAAGACATATCATTATGTGTAAAAAGATTAACAAGGGTTTGAACTTGAAGAACAACTGATCAAGCCCACAATATAAGTCCAAGTCGTATGATCAACCCAAGGAAGGTCTTGATCTACTTTCTTAGTGGTACCAAATGTCTAATTTCTTTTGTTTCCGGTAAATCGATCTTCTGTTAATGTCAAATGTACATGTAAGAAGAGTCAATATGTTGTGTTCATTAAGGCTTATAAACAAAACCCACTAGTTAATCTGTCATAAGATCGCTTTGATCTTGTGAAGTGTGAGTTTTGTATCAAATCCACAGTATTCTTTGCTTTTCATTCGAGTTTACCTTGATGAAATTTAGACAAAATTAATGTCAATGGAATTATGATAAATCAAACTACAAATGATGGCAAACAACTCATCAAGCCCACGATATAAGTCCAAGTGGTATGATGAACCCAAGAAGGTCTTCATTTGCTTTCTGAGTAGTATAAAATGTCTAATTTCTTTTGTTTTAGGAAGATTAATTTTCAGCTAATGCCAAATGTACATGTAAGATTAGTCAACATATTGGGTTCATTTAGGCTTATAAACAGAACCCACTATGTAACCTGTCATAAGATCCCTTTGATCTTAAGAAGTGTGAGTTTTGTATCAAATCCATAGTACTTGTTGCCTTTGATTCGAGTTTACCTTGAAGAAATTTATGCAAAATTAATGTCAATGCAATTATGATTAATCAAACTCCTAATGATGGCGAACAAAGCACTTATCAAGTGCAACAAAGCAAGTATTGAGGTGTGCTTTTGTGAGGAATCAGTGGTCTAATGACATGGTCAAGAACAAAGTGGATGAATGAGGTTTTTCAAAGCTTAATCATTGATATCCATGACAAAGAGGGTGCTCTAGAAGTTTCTAAGACAATTCTAGACATTTCCAATGCTACTCCAAGGATAAAGACATATCTTCATGTGTAGAAAGATGAACAAGGCTTTGAACTTGAAGAACAACTCATCAAGCCCACGATATAAGTCCAAGGGGTATGACGAACCCAAGGATTCTCTTCATCTATTTTCTAAGTAGTAGAAAATGTCTAATTTCTTTTGTTTCGGGAAGATTAATTTTCAATTAATGCCAAATGTGCATGTAAGAATAGTCAACATATTATGTTCATTTAGGCTTATAAGCAGAACCCACTAGTTAACCTCTCATAAGATCCCTTTGATCTTAAGAAGTGTCAGTTTTGTATCAAATCCATAGTATTTGTTGGTTTTGTTATGAGTTTATCTTAAATAAATTTAGACAAAATTAATGTCAATGAAATTATGATTAATAAAACTACTAATGATGGCGAACAAAGCACTTATCAAGTACAACAAAGCTAGTATTCACGTGTGCTTTAACGAGGAATCGGTGGTCCAAAGCGATGGCCAAGAACAAAGTGGATGAATGTGAATTTTCAAAGCTTAATCATGGATATCCATGAGAAAGAGGGTGCTCTTAAAGATTCTAAGACAATTCTAGACATTTCGAATGCTACTCCAACGACAAAGACATATCTTTATGTGTAGAAAGATGAACAAGGCTTTGAACTTGAAGAACAACTCATCAAGCCCATGATATAACTCCAAGGGGTATGACAAACCCAAGGTATGTCTTCATCTGGTTTCTAAGTAGTATAAAATGTCTAAATTCTTTTGCTTTGGGAAGATTAATTTTTAGTTAATGCCAAATGTGCATGTAAGAATAGTCAACATATTTTGTTCATTTAGGCTTATAAACAGAACCCACAATTTAACCTGTCATAAGATCCCTTTGATCTTAAGAAGTGTGAGTTTTGTATCAATTCCATAGTATTTGTTGCTTTTGATTCGTGTTTACCTTGAACAAATTTAGGCAAAATTAATTTCAATGCAATTATGATTAATCAAACTAGGAATGATGGCGAACAAAGCACTAATCAAGTACAACAAAGCAAATATTCAGGTGTGCTTTAACGAGGAATCGGTGGTCCAAAGCGATGGTCAAGAACAAAGCGGATGAATGTGGATTTTCAAAGCATAATCATGGATATCCCTGAGAAAGAGGGTGCTCTTGAAGATTCTAAGACAATTATAGACATTTCCAATGCTACTCCAACGATAAACACATATCTTTATGTGCAGAAGATGAACAAGGCTTTGAACTTGAAAAACAACTCATCAATGCCACGATATAAGTCCAAGTGGTGTGACGGATCCTAGGTATGTGTTCATATGGTTTCTAAGTAGAAGAACATGTGTAATTTCTTTTGTTTCGGGAAGATTAATTTTTAGTTGATGCCAAATATAGATGTAAGAATAGTAAACATATTTTGTTCATTTAGGCTTATAAACAGAACCCACTATTTAACCTGTCATAAGATCCCTTTGATCTTATGAAGTGTGAGTTTTGTATCAATTCCATAGTATTTGTTGCTTTTGATTGGAGTTTACCTTGAACAAATTTAGACAAAATTAAGGTCAAGGCAATTATGATTAATCAAGCTAGTAACGATGGCGAACAAAGCACTAATCATGTACAACAAAGCAAGTATTCAGGTGTGCTTTAACGAGGAATGGGTGGTCCAAAGCGATGGTCAAGAACAAAGCGGATTAATGTGGATTTTCAAAGCTTAATCATGGATATCCATGGCAAAGAGGGTGCTCTAGAAGATTCGAAGTCAATTCTAGACATTTCCAATGCTACTCCAATGATAAAGACATATCTTTATGTGTAAAAAGATAAACAAGGCTTTGAACTTGGAGAACAACTCATCACGCCCACGATATAAGTCCAAGGGGTATGACGAACCCAAAGATTGTCTTCATCTATTTTCTAAGTAGTAGAAAATGTCTAATTTCTTTTGTTACGGGAAGATTAATTTTCAATTAATGCCAAATGTGCATGTAAGAATAGTCAACACATTATGTTCATTTAGGCTTATAAAGAAAACCCACTAGTTAACCTATCATAATGTCCCTTTGATCTTAAAAAGTGTGATTTTTGTATCCATTCCATAGAATTCGTTGCTTTTGATTTGAGTTTACATTGAAGAAATTTAGACAAAATTAATGTCAATGAAATTATGATTAATCAAACTACTAATGATGGTGAACAAAGCACTAATCAAGTACAACAAAGCAAGTATTCACGTGTGCCTTAACGAGGAATCGGTGGTCCAAAGCGATGGTCAAGAACAAAGTGGATGAATGTGGATTTTAATGCTTAGTCGTGGATATCCATGACAAAGAGGGTGCTCTTGAAGATTCTAAGACAATTGTAGACATTTCCAATGCTACTCCAACGATAAACACATATCTTTATGTGTAGAAGATGAACAAGGCTTTGAACTTGAAGAACAACTCATCAATCCCACGATATAAGTCCAAGTGGTATGACGAATCCAAGGTATGTGTTCATCTGGTTTCTAAGTAGTAGAACATGTGTAATTTCATTTGTTTCGGGAAGATTAATTTTCAGTTAATGCCAAATATAGATGTAAGAATAGTCAACATATTTTGTTCATTTAGGCTTAGAAACAAAACCCACTATTTAACCTGTCATAAGATCCCTTTGATCTTAACAAGTGTGAGTTTTGTATCCATTCGATAGTATTCGTTGCTTTTGATTCGAGTTTACGTTGCAGAAATTTAAACAAAATTAATGTCAATGCAATTATACTTAATCAAACTAGTAATGATGGCGAACAAAGCACTCATCAAGTACAATAAAGCAAGTATTCAGGTGTGCTTTAATGAGGAATCGGTGGTCCAAAGAGATGGTCAAGAACAAAGCGGATGAATGTGGTTTTTCAAAGCTTAATCATGGATATCCAAGACAAAGAGGGTGCTCTAGAAGATTCGAAGACAATTCTAGACATTTCCAATGCTACTCCAATGATAAAGACATATCTTTATGTGTACAAAGATAAACAAGGCTTTGAATTTGAAGAACAACTCATGAAGCCCACGATATAAGTCCAAGGGGTATGACGAACCCAAGGATTGTCTTCATCTATTTTCTAAGTAGTAGAAAATGTCTAATTTCTTTTGTTTCGGGAAGATTAATTTTCAATTAATGCCAAATGTGCATGTAAGAATAGTCAACATATTATGTTCATTTAGGCTTATAAACACAACCCACTAGTTAACCTGTCATAAAATCCCTTTGATCATAAGAAGTGTGACTTTTGTATCCATTCCATAGTATTCGTTACTTTTGATTCCAGTTTACGTTGCAGAAATTTAGACAAAATTAATGTCAATGAAATTATGATTAATCAAGCTACTAATGATGGCAAACAAAGCACTAATCATGTACAACAAAGCAATTATTCAGGTGTGCTTTAAAGAGGAATCGGTGGTCCAATGTGATGGTCAAGAACAAAGCGGCAGAATGTGGATTTTCAAAGCTTAATCATGGATATCCATGACAAAGAGGGTGCTCTAGAAGATTCGACGACAATTCTAGACATTTCCAATGCTACTCCAATGATAAAGACATATCTTTATGTGTACAAAGATAAACAAGGCTTTGAACTTGAAGAACAACTCATGAAGCCCACGATATAAGTCCAAGGGTTATGACGAACCCAAGGATTGTCTTCATCTATTTTCTATGTAGTAGAAAATGACTAATTTCTTTTGTTTTGGGAAGATTAATTTTCAATTAATGCCTAATATGCATGTAAGAATAGTCAATATTTTGTGGTCATTTGGGCTTATGAACAGAACCCACTCGATAACCTGTCATAAGATCCCTTTGATCTTGAGAAGTGTGAGTTTTGCATCAAATCCACAGTATTCGTTGCTTTTCATTCGAGTTTATCTTGATGGCGAACAAAGCACTAATCAAATCCACATTAAATTAATGTCAATGCAATTGTTATAAATCAAACTACTAATGATGGCGAACAAAGCACTAATCAAGTACAACAAAGCAAGTCTTCATGTGACCTTTAGCAAGGAATCAGTGGTCCAAAGAGATAGTCAAGAACAAAGTGGATGAATGTGGATTTTCATAGCTTAATCATGGATATCCATGAGAAAGAGGGTGCTTTAGAAGATTCTAAGACAATTCTAGACATTTCCAAAGCTAGACTAAGGATAAAGACATATCTTCATGTGTAAAAAGATGAACAAGGGTTTGAACTTGAAAAACAACTGATCAAGCCCACAATATAAGTCCAAGTCATATGATCAACCCAAGGAAGGTCTTGATCTGCTTTCTTAGTGGTACCAAATGTCTAATTTCTTTTGATTATGGTAAATTGATCTTCTGCTAATGTCAAATGTAAATGTAAGAAGAGTCAATATTTTGTGTTCATTAAGGCTTATAAACAGAACCCACTAGCTAACCTATCATAAGATCGCTTTGATCTTGTGAAGTGTGAGTTTTGTATCAAATCCACAGTATTTGTTGCTTTTCATTCGAGTTTACCTTGATGAAATTTAGACAAAATTAATGTCAATGTAATTATGATAAATCAAACTACTAATGATGGCAAACAACTCATCAAGCCCACGATATAAGTCCAAGTGGTATGATGAACCCAAGGAAGGTCTTCATTTGCTTTCTTAGTAGTATAAAATGTCTAATTTCTTTCGTTTTAGGAAGATTAATTTTCAGTTAATGCCAAATGTACATGTAAGATTAGTCAACATATTGGGTTCATTTAGGCTTATAACAGAACCCACTAAGTAACCTGTCAGAAAATCCCTTTGATCTTAAGAAGTGTGAGTTTTGTATCAAATCCATAGTACTTGTTGCTTTTGATTCTAGTTTACCTTGAAGAAATTTATGCAAAATTAATGTCAATACAATTATGATTAATCAAACTCCTAATGATGGCGAACAAAGCACTTATCAAGTGCAACAAAGCAAGTATTGAGGTGTGCTTTTACGAGGAATCAGTGGTCTAATGACATGGTCAACAACAAAGTGGATGAATGAGGTTTTTCAAAGCTTAATCATTCATATCCATGACAAAGAGGGTCCTCTAGAAGTTTCTAAGACAATTCTAGACATTTCCAATGCTACTCCAAGGATAAAGACATATCTTCAGGTGTAGAAAGATGAACAAGGCTTTGAACTTGAAGAACAACTCATCAAGCGCACGATATAAGTCCAAGGGGTATGACGAACCCAAGGATTGTCTTCATCTATTTTCTAAGTAGTAGAAAATCTCTAATTTCTTTTGTTTCGGGAAGATTAATTTTCAATTAATGCCAAATGTGCATGTAAGAATAGTCAACATATTATGTTCATTTAGGCTTATAAACAGAACCCACTAGTTAACCTGCCATAAGATCCCTTTGATCTTACGAAGTGTGACTTTTCTATCCATTCCATAGTATTCGTTGCTTTTGATTCGAGTTTACGTTGCAGAAATTTAGACAAAATTAATGTCAATGAAATTATGATTAATCAAACTACTAATGATGGCGAACAAAGCACTTATCAAATACAACAAAGCTAGTATTCACGTGTGCTTTAACGAGGAATCGGTGGTCCAAAGCGATGGTCAAGAACAAAGTGGATGAATGTGGATTTTCCATGCTTAATCATGGATATCCATGAGAAAGAGGGTGCTGTTGAAGATTCTAAGACAATTCTAGACATTTCCAATGCTACTCCAACGATAAAGACATATCTTTATGTGTAGAAAGATGAACAAGGCTTTGAACTTGAAGAACAACTCATCAAGCCCACGATATAAGTCCAAGGGGTATGACGAACCCAAGGATTGTCTTCATCTATTTTCTAAGTAGTAGAAAATGTCCGATTTCTTTTGTTCCGGGAAGAGTAATTTTCAATTAATGCCAAATGTGGATGTAAGAATAGTCAACATATTATGTTCATTTAGGCTTATAAATAGAACCCACTAGTTAACCTGTCATAAGATCCCTTTGATCTTAAGAAGTGTGACTTTTGTACCAATTCCATAGTATTCGTTGCTTTTGATTCGAGTTTACATTGCAGAAATTGAGACAAAATTAATGTCAATGAAATTATGATTAATCAAACTACTAATGATGGCGAACAAAGCAGTTATCACGTACAACAAAGCTAGTATTCACGTGTGCTTTAACGAGGAATCGGTGGTCCAAAGCAATGGTCAAGAACAAAGTGGATGAATGTGGATTTTCAAAGCTTAATCTTGGATATCTATGACAAAGAGGGTGCTCTAGTTGTTTCTAAGACAATTCTAGACATTTCCAATGCTACTCCAAGGATAAAGACATATCTTTATGTGTAGAAAGATGAACAAGGCTTTGAACTTGAAGAACAACTCATCAAGCCCAGGATATAAGTCCAAGGAGTATGACGAACCCAAGGTATGTCTTCATCTGGTTTCTAAGTAGTATAAAATGTCTAAATTCTTTTGCTTTGGGAAGATTAATTTTCAGTTAATGCCAAATGTGCATGTAAGATTAGTCAACATATTTTGTTCATATAGGCTTATAAACAGAACCCACTATTTAACCTGTCATAAGATCCCTTTGATCTTAAGAAGTGTGAGTTTTGTATCAATTCCATAGTATTTGTTGCTTTTGATTCGTGTTTACCTTGAACAAATTTAGACAAAATTAATGTCAATGAAATTATGATTAATCAAAATACTAATGATGGCGAACAAAGCACTTATCAAGTACAACAAAGCTAGTATTCACATGTGCTTTAACGAGGAATCGGTGGTCCAAAGCGATGGTCAAGAACAAAGTGGATGAATGTGGATTTTCAAAGCTTAATCATGGATATCCCTGAGAAAGAGGGTGCTCTTGAAGATTCTAAGACAATTATAGACATTTCCAATGCTACTCCAACAAAGCTAGAAGATGAACAAGGCTTTGAACTTGAAGAACAACTCATCAATCCCACGATATAAGTCCAAGTGGTGTCACGAATCCTAGGTATGTGTTCATATGGTTTCTAAGTAGAAGACCATGTGTAATTTCATTTGTTTCGGGAAGATTAATTTTAGTTAATGCCAAATATAGATGTAAGAAAAGTGAACATATTTTGTTCATTTAGGCTTATAAATAGAATCCACTATTTAACCTATCATAAGATCCCTTTGATCTTATGAAGTGTGAGTTTTGTATCAATTCCATAGTATCTGTTGCTTTTGATTCGAGTTTACCTTGAATAAATTTAGACAAAATTAAGGTCAAGGCAATTATGATTAATCAGGCTAGTAACGATGGCGAACAAAGCACTAATCATGTACAACAAAGCAAGTATTTAGGTGTGCTTTAACGAGGAATCGGTGGTCCCAAGCGATGGTCAAGAACAAAGTGGATGAATGTGAATTTTCAAAGCTTATTCATGGATATCCATGGCGAAGAGGGTGCTCTAGAAGATTCGAAGACAATTCTAGGCTTTTCCAATGCTACTCCAATGATAAAGACATATCTTTATGTGTAAAAAGATAAACAACACTTTGAACTTGAAGAACAACTAAGCACGCCCACGATATTAGTCCAAGGGGTATGACGAACCCAAAGATTGTCTTCATCTATTTTCTAAGTAGTAGAAAATGTCCAATTACTTTTCTTTCGGGAAGATTAATTTTCCACTAATGCCAAATGTGCATGTAAGAACAGTCAACATATTATGTTCATTTAGGCTTATAAACAAAACCGACTAGTTAACCTATCAAAATGTCCATTTGATCTTAAAAAGTGTGAATTTTGTATCCATTCCATAGAATTCGTTGCTTTTGATTCGAGTTTACGTTGCAGAAATTTAGAAAAAATTAAAATCAATGAAATTATCATTAATCAAACTACAAATGATGGTGAACAAAGCACTAATCAAGTACCACAAAGCAAGTATTCACGTGTGCCTTAACGAAGAATCGGTGGTCCAAAGCGATGGTCAAGAACAAAGTGGATGAATGTGGATTTTCAATGCTTAGTCATGGATATCCATGACAAACAGGGTGCTCTTGAAGATTCTAAGACAATTATAGACATTTCCAATGCTACTCCAACGATAAACACATATCTTTATGTGTAGAAGATGAACAAGGCTTTGAACTTGAAGAACAACACATCAAGCCCACGATATAAGTCCAAGGGGTATGACGAACCCAAGGATTGTCTTCATCTATTTTCTAAGTAGTGGAAAATTTCTAATTTCTTTTGTTTCGGGAAGATTAATTTTCTATTAATGCCAAATGTGCATGTAAGAATAGTCAACATATTATGTTCATTTAGGCTTATAAACAGAACCCACTAGTTAACCTGTCATAAGATCCCTTTGATCTTAAGAAGTGTGTGTTTTGTATCCATTCGATAGTATTCGTTGCTTTTGATTCGAGTTTACGTTGCAGAAATTTAGACAAAATTAATGTCAATGAAATTATGATTAATCAAACTACAAATGATGGCGAACAAAGCACTTATCAAGTACAACAAAGCTAGAATTCACGTGTGCTTTAACGAGGAATCGGTGGTCCAAAGCGATGGTCAAGAACGAAGTGGATGAATGTGGATTTTCAAAGCTTAATCATGGATATCCCTGAGAAAGATGGTGCTCTTGAAGATTCTAAGACAATTATAGTCATTTCCAATGCTACTCCAACGATAAACACATATCTTTATGTGTAGAAGATGAACAAGGCTTTGAACTTGAAGAACAACTCATCAATCCCACGATATAAGTCCAAGTGGTGCCACGAATCCTAGGTATGTGTTCATATGGTTTCTAAGTAGAAGAACATGTGTAATTTCATTTGTTTCGGGAAGATTAATTTTCAGTTAATGCCAAATATAGATGTAAGAATAGTCAACATATTTTGTTCATTTACGCTTATAAACAAAACTCACTATTTAACATGTCATAACATCCCTTTGATCTTAAGAAGTGTGAGTTTGTATCAATTCCATAGTATTTGTTGCTTTTGATTCGAGTTTACCTTGAACAAATTTAGACAAAATTAATGTCAATGCAATTATGATTAATCAAACTAGTAATGATGGTGAACAAAACACTAATCAAGTACAACAAAGCAAGTATTCAGGTGTGCTTTAACGAGGAATCGGTGGTCAAAAGTGATGGTCAAGAACAAAGCGGATGAATGTGGATTTTCAAAGCTTAATCATGGATATCTATGACAAAGAGGGTGCTCTATAAGATTCGAAGACAATTCTAGACATTTCCAATGCTACTCCAATGATAAAGACATATCTTTATGTGTAAAAAGATAAACAAGGCTTTGAACTTGAAGAACAACTCATTAAGCCCACGATATAAGTCCAAGAGGTATGACGAACCCAAGGATTGTCTTCATCTATTTTCTAAGTTGTAGAAAATGTCTAATTTCTTTTGTTTCGGGAAGATTAAGTTTCAATAAATGCCAAATGTGCATGTAAGAATAGTCAACATATTATGTTCATTTAGGCTTATAAACAGAGCCCACTAGTTAACCTGTCATAAGATCCCATTGATCTTAAGAAGTGTGACTTTTGTATCCATTCCATAGTATTCGTTGCTTTTAATTCGTGTTTACGTTGCAGAAATTTAGACAAAATTAATGTCAATGAAATTATGATTAATCAAACTACTGATGATGGCGAACAAAGCAATTATCAAGTACAACAAAGCTAGTATTCACGTGTGCTTTAACGAGGAATCGGTGGTCCAAAGCGATGGTCAAGAACAAAGTGGAGGAATGTGGATTTTCAAAGCTTAATCCTGGATATCCATGAGAAAGAGGGTGCTCTTGAAAATTCTAAGACAATTATAGACATTTCCAATGCTACTCCAACGATAAACACATATCTTTATGTGTAGAAGATAAACAAGGCTTTGAACATCAAGAACAACTCATCAATCCCACGATATATGTCCAAGTGGTGTCACGAATCCTAGGTATGTGTTCATCTGGTTTCTAAGAAGAAGAACATGTGTAATTTCATTTGTTTTGGGAAGATTAACTTTCAGTTAATGCCAAATATAGATGTAAGAATAGTCAACATATTTTGTTCATTTAGACTTATAAACAGAACCCACTATTTAACGTGTCATAAGATCCCTTTGATCTTAAGAAGTGTGAGTTTTGTATCAATTCCATAGTATTTGTTCCTTTTGATTCGAGTTTACCTTGAACAAATTTAGACAAAATTAATGTCAATGCAATTATGATTAATCAAGCTGGTAATGATGGCGAACAAAGCACTAATCAAGTACAACAAGGCAAGTATTCAGGTGTGCTTTAACGTGGAATCGGAGGTCCAAAGCGATGGTCAAGAACAAAGCGGATGAATGTGGATTTGCAAAGCTTAATCATGGATATCCACGACAAAGAGGGTGCTCTAGAAGATTCGAAGACAATTCTAGACATTTCCAATGCTACTCCAATGATAAAGACAAATCTTTAAGTGTAAAAAGATAAACAAGGCTTTGAACTTGAAGAACAACTCATCAAGCCCACGATATAAGTCCAAGGGGTATGACAAACCCAAAGTTTGTCTTCATCTATTTTCTAAGTAGTCGAGAATGTCTAATTTCTTTTGTTACAGGAAGATTAATTTTCAATTAATGCCAATGTGCATGTAAGAATAGTCAACATATTATGTTCATTGAGCTTATAAACAGAACCCACTAGTTAACCCGTCATAAGATCCCTTTGATCTTAAGAAGTGTGAGTTTGTATCAATTCCATAGTATTTGTTGCTTTTGATTGGAGTTTACCTTGAACAAATTTAGACAAAATTAATGTCAATGCAATTATGATTAATCAAATTACTAATGATGGTGAACAAAGCACTAATGCAGTACAACAAAGGAAGTATTCACGTCTGCCTTAACGAGGAATCGGTGGTCCAAAGAGAAGGTCAAGAACAAAGTGGATGAATGTGGATTTTCTAAGCTTAATCATGGATATCCATGAGAAAGACGGTGCTCTTGAAAATTCTAAGACAATTATAGACATTTCCAATGCTACTCCAACGATAAACACATATCTTTATGCGTAGAAGATGAACAAGGCTTTGAACATGAAGAACAACTCATCAATCCCACCATATATCTCCAAGTGGTGTCACGAATCCTAGGTATGTGTTCATCTGGTTTCTAAGTAGAAGAACATGTGTAAATTCATTTGTTTCGGGAAGATTAATTTTCAGTTAATGCCGAATATAGATATAAGAATAGTCAACATATTTTGTTCATTTACGCTTATAAACAAAACTCACTATTTAACCTGTCATAAGATCCCTTTGATATTAAGAAGTGTGAGTTTTGTATCAATTCCATAGTATTTGTTGCTTTTGATTCAAGTTTACCTTGAACAAATTTAGACGAAATTAATGTCAATGAAATTATGATTAATCAAACTACTAATGATGCCGAACAAAACACTAATCAAGTACAACAAAGCAAGTATTCAGGTGTGCTTTAACGAGGAATCGGTGGTCCAAAGCGATGGTCAAGAACAAAGAGGGTGCTCTAGAAGTTTCGAAGATAGTTCTAGACATTTCCAATGCTACTCCAATCATAAAGACATATCTTTATGTGTACAAAGATAAACAAGGATTTGAACTTGAAGAACAACTCATGAAGCCCACGATATAAGTCGAAGGGGTATGACGAACCCAAGGATTTTTCTTTATCTATTTTCTAAGTAGTAGAAAATGTGTAATTTCTTTTGTTTCGAGAAGATTAATTTTCAATTAATGCCAAATGCGCATGTAAGAATAGTCAACATATTATGTTCATTTAGGCTTAAAAACAGAACCCACTAGTTAACCTGTCATAAGATCCCTTTGATCTTAAAAAGTGTGAGTTTTGTATCAATTCCATAGTATTTGTTGCTTTTGATTCGAGTTTACCTTGAACAAATTTACACAAAATTAATGTCAATGCAATTATGATTAATAAGGCTAGTAATGATGGCGAACAAAGCAATAATCAAGTACAACAAAGCAAGTATTCAGGTGTGCTTTAACAAGGAATCGGTGGTCCAAAGCGATGGTCAAGAACAAAGCGGATGAATGTGGATTTTCAAAGCTTAATCATGGATATCCATGATTTGAAGTAGAAGATTCGAAGAGGGTGCTCTAGAAGATTCGATGACAATTCTAGACATTTCCAATGCTACTCCAATGATAAAGACATATCTTTATGTGTACAATGATAAACAAGGCTTTGAACTTGAAGAACAACTCATGAAGCCCACGATATAAGTCCAAGGGGTATGACGAACCCAAGGATTGTCTTCATCTATTTTCTAAGTAGCAGAAAATGTCTAATTTCTTTTGTTTCGGGAAGATTAATTTTCAATTAATGCCAAATGTGCATGTAAGAATAGTCAACATATTATGTTCATTTAGGCTTATAAACAGAACCCACTAGTTAACCTGTCATAAGATCCCTTTGATCTTAAGAAGTGTGCGTTTTGTATCCATTCGATAGTATTCCTTGCTTTTGATTCGAGTTTATGTTGCAGAAATTTAGGCAAAATTATTGTCAATGAAATTATGATTAATCAAACTACAAATGATGGCGAACAAAGCACTAATCATGTACAATAATGCAAGTATTCAGGTGTGCTCTAACGAGGAATCGGTGGTCCAAAGCGATGGTCAAGAACAAAGCGGATGAATGTGGATTTTCAAAGCTTAAACATGGATATCCATGGCAAAAAGGGTGCTCTAGAAGATTCGAAGACAATTCTAGACATTTCCAATGCTACTCCAATGATAAAGACATATCTTTATGTGTAAAAAGATAAACAAGGCTTTGAACTTGAAGAACAACTCATGAAGCCCACGATATAAGTCCAAGTGATATGACGAACCCAGGGATTGTCTTCATCTATTTTCCAAGTAGTAGAAAATGTCTAATTTCTTTTGTTTTGGGAAGATTAATTTTCAATTAATGCCAAATGTGCATGTAAGAATAGTCAACATATTTTGTTCATTTAAGCTTATAAACATGACCCACTATTTAACCTGTCATAAGATCCCATTGATCTTAAGAAGTGTGAGTTTTGCATCAATTCCATAGTATTTGTTGCTTTTGATTCGTGTTTACCTTGAACAAATTTAGACAAAATTAATTTCGATGCAATTATGATTAATCAAACTAGGAATGATGGCGAACAAAGCACTAATCAAGTACAACAAAGCAAATATTCAGGTGTGCTTTAACAAGGAATCAGTGGTCTAAAGCGATGGTCAAGAACAAAGCGGATGAATGTGGATTTTCAAAGCTTAATCATGGATATCCATGACAAAGAGGATGCTCTAGATGATTCGAAGACAATTCTAGACATTTTCAATGCTACTCCAATGATAAAGACATATCTTTATGTTTAAAAAGATAAACAAGGCTTTGAACATGAAAAACAACTCATCAAGCCCACGATATAAGTCCAAGGGGTATGACGAAGCCAAGGATTGTCTTCATCTATTTTCTAAGTAGTAGAAAATGTCTAATTTCTTTTGTTATGGGAAGATTAATTTTCAATTAATGCCAAATGTGCATGTAAGAATAGTCAACATATTATGTTCATTTAGGCTTATAAACAGAACCCACTAGTTAACCTGTCATAAAATCCATTTGATCTTAAGAAGTGTGACTTTTGTATCCATTCCATAGTATTCGTTACTTTTGATTCCAGTTTACGTTGCAGAAATTTAGAAAAAATTAATGTCAATGAAATTATGATTAATCAATCTACTAATGATGGCAAACAAAGGACTAATCAAGTACAACAAAGCAAGTATTCACGTGTGCTTTAACGAGGAATCGGTGGTCCAAAGCGATGGTCAAGGACAAAGGGGATGAATGTGGATTTTCAAAGCTTAGTCATGGATATCCATGACAAACAGGGTGCTCTTGAAGATTCTAAGACTATTATAGACATTTCCAATGATACTCCTTCGATAAAGACATATCTTTATGTGTGGAAGATGAACAAGGCTTTGAACTTGAAGAACAACTCATCAATCCCACGATATAAGTCCAAGTGGTATGACGAATCCAAGACATGTGTTCATCTAGTTTCTAAGTAGTAGAACATGTGTAATTTCATTTGTTTTGGGAAGATTAATTTTCCGTTAATGCCAAAAATAGATGTAAGAATAGTCCACATATTTTGTTCATTTAGGCTTTTAAAGAAAACCTACTATTTAACCTGTCATAAGATCCCTTTGATCTTTAGAATTGTGAGTTTTTATCAATTCCATAGTATTTGTTGCTTTTGATTCGAGTTTACCTGGAACAAATTTAGACAAAATTAATGTCAATGCAATTATGATTTATCAAGCTAGTAATGATGGCAAACAAAGCACTAATCAAGTACAACAAAGCAAGTATTCAGGTGTGCTTTAAAGAGGAACCGGTGGTATAAAGCGATGGTCAAGAACAAAGCGGATGAATGTGGATTTTCAAAGCTTAATCATGGATATCCATGGCAAAGTGGGTGCTCTAGAAGATTCGAAGATAGTTCTAGACATTTCCAATGATACTCCTTCGATAAAGACATATCTTTATGTGTGGAAGATGAACAAGGCTTTGAACTTGAAGAACAACTCATCAATCCCACGATATAAGTCCAAGTGGTATGACGAATCCAAGGTATGTGTTCATCTAGTTTCTAAGTAGTAGAACATGTGTAATTTCATTTGTTTTGGGAAGATTAATTTTCTGTTAATGCCAAATATAGATGTAAGAATAGTCAACATATTATGTTCATTTAGGCTTATAAACAAAACCCACTAGTTAACCTGTCATAAGATCCCTTTGATCTTAAGAAGTGTGAGTTTTGCATCAATTCCTTAGTATTTGTTGCTTTTGATTCTAGTTTACCTTGAACAAATTTAGACAAAATTAATGTCAATGCAATTATGATTAATCAAGCTAGTAATGATGGCGAACCAAGCAATAATCAAGTACAACAAAGCAAGTATTCAGGTGTGCTTTAACAAGGAATCGGTTGTCCAAAGCGATGGTCAAGAACAAAGCGGATGAATGTGGATTGTCAAAGCTTAATCATGGATATCCATGATTTGAAGTAGAAGATTCGAAGAGGGTGCTCTAGAAGATTTGAAGACAATTCTAGACATTTCCAATGCTACTCCAATGATAAAGACATATCTTTATGTGTACAAAGAAAAACAAGGCTTTGAACTTGAAGAACAACTCAAGAAGCCCACGATATAAGTCCAAGGGGTATGATGAACCCAAGGATTGTCTTCATCTATTTTCGAAGTTGTAGAAAATGTCTAATTTCTTTTGTCTCGGAAAGATTAATTTTCAATTAATGCCAAATGTGCATGTAAGAATAGTCAACATATTATGTTCATTTAGGCTTATAAACAGAACCCACTAGTTAACCTATCATAAGATCCCTTTGATCTTAAGAAGTGTGAGTTTTGTATCCATTCGATAGTATTCGTTGCTTTTGATTTGAGTTTTTGTTGCAGAAATTTAGACAAAATTAATGTTAATGAAATTATGATTAATCAAACTACATATGAAGGCGAACAAAGCACTAATCATGTACAACAAAGCAAGTATTCAGGTGTGCTTTAATGAGGAATCGGTGGTCCAAAGCGATGGTCAAGAACAAAGCGGATGAATGTGGATTTTCAAAGCTTAATCATGGATATCCATGGCAAAGAGGGTGCTCTAGAAGATTCGAAGACAATTATAGACATTTCCAATGCTACTCCAATGATAAAGACATATCTTTATGTGTAAAAAGATAAACAAGGCTTTGAACTTGAAGAACAACTCATGAACCCACGATATAAGTCCAAGTGGTATGACGAACCCAAGGCTTGTCTTCATCTATTTTCTAAGTAGTAGAAAATGTCTAATTTCTTTTGTTTTGGGAAGATTAATTTTCAATTAATGCCAAATGTGCATGTAAGAATAGTCAACATATTTTGTCCATTTAAGCTTATAAACATGACCTACTATTTAACCTGTCATAAGATCCCTTTGATCTTAAGAAGTGTGAGTTTTGTATCAATTCCATAGTATTTGTTGCTTTTGATTCGTGTTTACCTTGAACAAATTTAGACAAAATTAATTTCAATGCAATTATGATTAATCAATCTAGGAATGATAAGCACTAATCAAGCACAACAAAGCAAATATTCAGGTGTACTCTAACGAGGAATCGGTGGTCCAAAGCGATGGTCAAGAACAAAGTGGATGAATGTGGATTTTCAAAGCTTAATCATGGATATCCATGAGAAAGAGGGTGCTCTTGAAGATTGTAGGACAATTATAGACATTTCCAATGCTACTCCAACGATACACACATATCTTTATGTGTAGAAGATGAACAAGGCTTTGAACTTGGAGAACAACTCATCAATCCCACGATATAAGTCAAAGTGGTATCACGAATCCAAGGTATGTGTTCATCTGGTTTCTAAGTAGAAGAACACGTGTAATTTCATTTGTTTCGGGAAGATTAATTTTCAGTTAATGCCAAATATAGATGTAAGAATAGTCAACATATTGTGTTCATTTAGGCTTATAAACAGAACCCACTATTTAACCTGTCATAAGATCCCTTTGATCTTAAGAAGTGTGAGTTTTGTATCAATTCCATAGTATTTGTTGCTTTTGACTCGAGTTTACCTTGAAGAGATTTAGACAAAATTAATGTCAATGCAATTATGATTAATCAAGCTAGTAATGATGGCGAACAAAGCACTAATCAAGTACAACAAAGCAAGTAATCAGGTGTGCTTTAACAAGGAATCGGTGGTCCAAAGCGATGGTCAAGAACAAAGCGGATGAATGTGGATTTTCAAAGCTTAATCATGGATATCCATGACAAAGAGGATGCTCTAGAAGATTCGAAGACAATTCTAGACATTTCCAATGCTACTCCAATGATAAAGACATATCTTTATGTTTAAAAAGATAAACAAGGGTTTGAACATGAAGAACAACTCATCAAGCCCATGATATAAGTCCAAAGGGTATGACGAACCCAAGGATTGTCTTCATCTATTTTCTAAGTAGTAGAAAATTTCTAATTTCTTTTGTTACGGGAAGATTAATTTTCAATTAATGCCAAATGTGCATGTAAGAATAGTCAACATATTATGTTCATTTAGGCTTATAAACAGAACCCACTAGTTAACCTGTCATAAAATCCCTTTGATCAGAAGAAGTGTGACTTTTGTATCCATTCCATAGTATTCGTTACTTTTCATTCCAGTTTACGTTGCAGAAATTTAGACAAAATTAATGTCAATGAAATTATGATTAATCAAGCTACTAATGATGGCAAACAAAGCACTAATCAAGTACAACAAAGCAAGTATTCACGTGTGCTTTAACGAGGAATCGGTGGTCCAAAGCGATGGTCAAGAACAAAGGGGATGAATGTGGATTTTCAAAGCTTAGTCATGGATATCCATGACAAACAGGGTGCTCTTGAAGATTCTAAGACAATTATAGACATTTCCAATGATACTCCTTCGATAAACACATATCTTTATGTGTGGAAGATGAACAAGGCTTTGAACTTGAAGAACAAGTCATGAAGCCCACGATATAAGTCCAAGTGGTATGACGAACCCAAGCATTGTCTTCATCTATTTTCTAAGTAGTAGAAAATGTCTAATTTCTTTTGTTTTGGGAAGATTAATTTTCAATTAATGCCAAATGTGCATGTAAGAATAGTCAACATATTTTGTTCATTTAAGCTTATAAACATGACCCACTATTTAACCTGTAATAAGATCCCTTTGATCTTAAGGAGTGTGAGTTTTGTATCAATTCCATAGTATTTGTTGCTTTTGATTCGTGTTTACCTTGAACAAATTTAGACAAAATTAATTTCAATGCAATTATGATTAATCAAACTACGAATGATGGCGAACAAAACACTAATCAAGTACAACAAAGCAAATATTCAGGTGTACTTTAACGAGGAATCGGTGGTCCAAAGCGATGGTCAAGAACAAAGTGGATGAATGTGGATTTTCAAAGCTTAATAATGGATATCCCTGAGAAAGAGGGTGCTCTTGAAGATTCTAAGACAATTATAGACATTTCCAATGCTACTCCAACGATAAACAGATATCTTTATGTGAAGAAGATGAACAGGGCTTTGAACTTGAAGAACAACTCATCAATCCCACGATATAAGTCAAAGTGGTATCACGAATCCTAGGTATGTGTTCATCTGGTTTCTAAGTAAAAGAACATGTGTAATTTCATTTGTTTCGGGAAGATTAATTTTCAGTTAATGCCAAATATAGATGTAAGAATAGTCAACATATTTTGTTCATTTAGGCTTATAAACAGAACCCACTATTTAACCTGTCATAAGATCCCTTGGATCTTAGGAAGTGTGAGTGTTGTATCAACTCCATAGTATTTGTTGCTTTTGACTCGAGTTTACCTTGAAGAGATTTAGACAAAATTAATGTCAATGCAATTATGATTAATCAAGCTAGTAATGATGGCGAACAAAGCACTAATCAAGTACAACAAAGCAAGTATTCATGTGGGCTTTAACAAGGAATCGGTGGTCCAAAGCGATGGTCAAGAACAAAGCGGATGAATGTGGATTTTCAAAGCTTAATCATGGATATCCATGACAAAGAGGATGCTCTAGAAGATGCGAAGACAATTCTAGACATTTCCAATGCTACTCCAATGATAAAGACATATCTTTATTTTTAAAAAGATAAACAAGGCTTTGAACTTGAAGAACAACTCATGAAGCCCACGATATAAGTCCATGTGGTATGACGAACCCAAGGATTGTCTTCATCTATTTTCTAAGTAGTAGAAAATGTCTAATTTCCTTTGTTTTTGGAAGATTAATTTTCAATTAATTCCAAATGTGCATGTAAGAATAGTCAACATATTTTGTTCATTTAAGCTTATAAACATGACCCACTATTTAACCTGTCATAAGATCCCTTTGATCTTAAGGAGTGTGAGTTTTGTATCAATTCCATAGTATTTGTTGCTTTTGATTCGTGTTTACCGCGAACAAATTTAGACAAAATTAATTTCAATGCAATTATGATTAATCAAACTAGGAATGATGGCGAACAAAGCACTAATCAAGTACAACAAAGCAAATATTCAGGTGTACTTTAACGAGGAATCGGTGGTCCAAAGCGATGGTCAAGAACAAAGCGGATGAATGTGGATTTTCAAAGCTTAATCATGGATATCCATGACAAAGAGGGTGCTCTAGAAGTTTCGAAGACAATTCTAGACATTTCCAACGCTACTCCAATGATAAAGACATATCTTTAAGTGTAAAAAGATAAACAAGGCTTTGAACTTGACGAACAACTCATCAAGCCCACGATATAAGTCCAAGGGGTATGAAAAACCCGAAGATTGTCTTCATCTATTTTCTAAGTAGTCGAAAATGTCTAATTTCTTTTGTTACAGGAAGATTAATTTTCAATTAATGCCAAATGTGCATGTAAGAATAGTCAACATATTATGTTCATTGAGCTTATAAACAGAACGCACTAGTTAACCTGTCATAAGATCCCTTTGATCCTAAGAAGTGTGAGTTTTGTATCAATTCCATAGTATTTGTTGCTTTTGATTCGAGTTTACCTTGAACATATTTAGACAAAATTAATGTCAATGCAATTATGATTAATCAAACTAGTAATGATGGCGAACAAAACACTAATCAAGTACAACAAAGCAAGTATTCAGGTGTGCTTTAACGAGGAATCGGTGCTCCAAAGTGATGGTCAAGAACAAAGCGGATGAATGTGGATTTTCAAAGCTTAATCATGGATATCCATGACAAAGAGGGTGCTCTAGAAGATTCGAAGACATTTCTAGACATTTCCAATGCTACTCCAATGATAAAGACATATCTTTATGTGTAAAAAGATAAACAAGGCTTTGAACTTGAAGAACAACTCATGAAGCCCACGATATAAGTCCAAGGGGCATGACGAACCCAAGGATTGTCTTCATCTATTTTCTAAGCAGCAGAAAATGTCTAATTTCTTTTGTTGCGGGAAGATTAATTTTCAATTAATGCCAAATGTGCAAGTAAGAATAGTCAACATATTATGTTCATTTAGGCTTATAAATAGAGCCCTCTAGTTAACCTGTCATAATATCCCTTTGATCTTAAGAAGTGTGAGTTTTGTATCCATTCCATAGTATTCGTTGCTTTTGATTCGAGTTTACGTTGCCGAAATTTAGACAAAATTAATGTCAATGAAATTATGATTAATCAAACTACTAATGATGGTGAACAAAGCACTAATGAGGTACAACAAAAGAAGTATTCACGTGTGCCTTAACGAGGAATCGGTGGTCAAAAGTGATGGTGAAGAATAAAGTGGATGAATGTGGATTTTCAATGCTTAATCATGGATATCCATGACAAAGTGGGTGCTCTTGAAGATTCTAAGACAATTATAGACATTTCCAATGCTACTCCTACGATAAATGCATATCTTTATGTGTAGAAGATGAACGAGGCTATGAACTTGAAGAACAACTCATCAATCCCACGATATAAGTCCAAGTGGTATGACGAATCCAAGTTATGTGTTCATCTGGTTTCTAAGTAGTAGAACATGTGTAATTTCATTTGTTTCGGGAAGATTAATTTTCAGTTAATGCCAAATATAGATGTAAGAATTATCATTAATCAAACTAGTAATGATGGCGAAGAAAGCACTAATCAAGTACAACAAAGCAAGTATTCAGGTGTGCTTTAACGAGGAATCGGTGGTCGAAAGTGATGGTCAAGAACAAAGCGGATGAATGTGGATTTTCAAAGCTTAATCATGGATATCCAGGACAAAGAGGGTGCTCTAGAAGATTCGAAGACAACTCTAGACATTTCCAATGCTACTCCAATGATAAAGACATATCTCTATGTGTACAAAGATAAACAAGGCTGTGAAGTTGAAGAACAACTCATGAAGCCCCACGATATAAGTCCAAGTGGTATGACGAACCCATGGTATGTCTTCATCTGGTTTCTATGTAGTATAAAATGTCTAATTCGTTTTGTTTCGGGAAGATTAATTTTCAGTTAATGGCAAATATAGATGTAAGAATAGTCAACATATTTTGTTCATTTACGCTTATAAACAAAACCCACTATTTAACTTGTCATAAGATCCCTTTGATCTTCAGAAGTGTGAGTTTTGTATCAATTCCATAGTATTTGTTGCTTTTGATTCGAGTTTACCTTGAACAAATTTAGACAAAATTAATGTCAATGCAATTATGATTAATCAAACTACTAATGATGGTGAACAAAGCACTAATGAAGTACAACAAAGGAAGTATTCACGTCTGCCTTAACGAGGAATCGGTGGTCAAAGCGAAGGTCAAGAACAAAGTGAATGAATGTGGATTTTCAATGCTTAATAATGGATATCCATGACAAAGAGGGTGCTCTTGAAGATTCTAAGACAATTATAGAGATTTCCAATGCTACTCCTACGATAAACACATATCTTGATGTGTAAAAAGATAAACAAGGCTTTGAACTTGAAGAACAACTCATGAAGCCCACGATATAATTCCAAGGGGTATGACGAAACCAAGGATTGTCTTCATCTATTTTCTAAGTAGTAGAAAATCTCTAATTTCTTTTGCTACAGGAAGATTAATTTTCAATTAATGCCAAATATGCATGTAAGAATAGTCAACATATTATGATCATTTAGGCTTATAAACAGAACCCACTAGTTAACCTGTCATAAGATCCCTTTGATCTCAAAAAGTGTGAGTTTTGTATCAATTCCATAGTATTTGTTGCTTTTGATTCGAGTTTACCTCGAACAAATTTAGACAAAATTAATGTCAATGCAATTATGATTAATCAAACTAGTAATGATGGCGAACAAAACACTAATCAAGTACAACAAAGCAAGTATTCACGTTTGCTTTAACGAGGAATCGGTGGTCCAAAGTGATGGTCAAGAACAAAGCGGATGAATGTGGATTTTCAAAGCTTAATCATGGATATCCATGACAAAGAGGGTGCTCTGGAAGATTCGAAGACAATTCTAGACATTTCCAATGTTACTCTAATGATAAAGACATATCTTTAAGTGTAAAAAGGTAAACAAGGCTTTGAACTTGAAGAACAACTCATGAAGCCCACGATATAAGTCCAAGGGGTATGACGAACCCAAGGATTGTCTTCATCTATTTTCTAAGTAGTAGAAAATGTCTAATTTCTTTTGTTTCGAGAAGTTTAATTTTCAATTAATGCCAAATGCGCATGTAAGAATAGTCAACATATTATGTTCATTTAGGCTTATAAACAGAACCCACTAGTTAACCTGTCATAAGATCCCTTTGATCTTAAGAAGTGTGAGTTTTCTATCAATTCCATAGTATTTGTTGCTTTTGATTCGAGTTTACCTTGAACAAATTTAGACAAAATGAATGTCAATGCAATTATGATTAATCAAGCTAGTAATGATGGTGAACAAAGCAATAATCAAGTACAACAAGGCAAGTATTCAAGTGTGCTTTAACGAGGAATCGGTGGTCCAAAGCGATGGTCAAAAACAAAGCGGATGAATGTGGATTTTCAAAGCCTAATCATGGATATCCATGATTTGAAGTAGAAGATTTGAAGAGGGTGCTCTAGAAGATTCGAAGACAATTCTATACATTTCCAATGCTACTCCAGTGATAAAGACATATCTCTGTGTAGAAAGATCAACAAGGCTTTGAACTTGAAGAACAACTCATGAAGCCCACGATATAAGTCCAAGGGGTATGACGAACCCAAGGAATGTCTTCATCTATTTTCTAAGTTGTAGAAAATGTCTAATTTCTTTTCTTTGGGGAAGATTAATTTTCAATTAATGCCAAATGTGTATGTAAGAATAGTCAACATATTATGTTCATTTAGGCTTATAAACAGAACCCACTAGTTAACCTGTCATAAGATCCCTTTGATCTCAAAAAGTGTGAGTTTTGTATCCATTCGATAGTATTCGTTGCTTTTGATTCGAGTTTATGTTGCAGAAATTTAGACAAAATTAATGTCAATGAAATTATGATTAATCAAACTAGAAATGATGACGAACAAAGCACTAATCATGTACAACAAAGCAAGTATTCAGGTGTGCTTTAACGAGGAATCGGTGGTCCAAAGCGATGGTCAAAAACAGAGCGGATGAATGTGGATTTTCAAAGCTTAATCATGGATATCCATGGCAAAGAGGGTGCTCTAGAGTATTCGAATAGAATTCTAGACATTTCCAATGCTACTCCAATGATAAAGACATATCTTTATGTGTAAAAAGATGAACAAGGCTTTGAACTTGAAG
>JAHLGO010016572.1:0-21945 GCA_020615895.1 Ceriops decandra | reverse complement strand
TAGCGCCACGAAAAATCTGCAAACGTGATGATTTTATGCCTATGGGTTAGTGAATTTGGCCGCCTTTGTTTTCTTTCTCTTATTCGCTTTGTACCAATCTTGCATTTTCTCATTACCTTAATGGTCGTTGGAACTGACTTACTAAGTGTTAGGTTCGTGTCTTGCAATTCCAACTACAGTACCTGAACTCCCACTTGTTCCACTCTCGGGTTTACTTGTTAGTAGCAAAGATAAGAATTAATTGAATTGTCATGAACTTAGAGAGAGAGAGAGAGGGGGGGATGGGGAAATGAGGCGTGAATAGAGGAAATAAGGAATTTGGTTTGATGGAACAGAGGTACATCATAGGTGATGTTCTTTCCTTAAGAGTAAGTAACATACTTATGTATCTATTGTTCCCATATGTTATCCTCATGCTTGATTTTCTCTGTTTAGAGCAAGTAAACTCATTTGTGCAGCCATTTTTCTGATATGTCTATGCTTAACTATGATCAAAATGAATTATTTGATATTAATTGTACTGAAGTTTGCTTTTTGGTCTTAAGCCTAGGCTTATGGTTTGTCAGATTCTAACAAAAGGACCCCTAACTACAAAGGCATGGTGGCTTTTCAGCTACATTAGCTGGGAATATCTCATCTATACATGTTTATCCTTACACAGATACATTTTCAGCAGTAAAAATAATTTGGATGACATGCTTTCCATTGGTTGCTCATATTTTTTTAATCCCGTTTTCCCTACCTTTTTCAGGTTCAGTGGAAGAGAATGAAACTAGTCACAGATCATTCATGTCTAATGAGTACTTACTGCTTACCTTGACATAATTCCAGTTGTTGCCAAAAAGATATTTTTTGTTATGCCCATGAAATGAAACTCTTCTTTTGTTTATCTTTTTGATTGAGTGCACAGAAGCATGCATCCATGGTTGTTTCCTCTTTGCAAATGTTTACAAATAATATAGATATTTTATCTCTTTGGAATATATCAACATTCATTTCATAGGGACTCCAAGTCAAAAACATATAGATATGCACCACTTAAACATTTTTGTCCTCTGGAGATACATACATGACTTCTGAAGAAGATGAACTTGTAGTGAGATCTTATGAAGATCTTTCTCAGAAGAAAATGAAAGTGTAAATCAAAATGCTTGTATAATGTCTATTTTGTTTTAGGTTTACATTGCTTCATAAATTATTTTATTTCTTATTCTTATTCATATATCTTGCCAGGATGTTGAAGAGACTAAAGAGATATGGAATTTCTGGAATATTGTCCTATGGACTTTTGAATACTGCCTATTACATTCCAACATTCCTTCTTGTGTGGTGAGGGAGAATTTTCTAAATTGGTTATATATTTCTCCACTTAACAAACATAGACAAGCTTTAGACATGTATTATTAACTCTTGATTTACCCCTTTACATCATTTGATGCACAACTTAATTCCCAATGAACAATTATATGACGTAAAAATTTTGGGTAAAGGACCAATACCAAGTATGGAAAAATGTTACAAGTTTGTTGTGTTCTACTTCTATGCCTTGTATTTGTGCTTAAATATTCATATTTGCCAACTTTGGTTGTTGTTTCATTTTCATTGATGTTTTTCTTTTTACCTTGTTTATATGCATTTTTTGCCCTAGTCATGGCATGCTGGTGTGTTATTTCATAAGCTTTCTCTCATTCCATGCAAAACCCTTAGTTGAACTGATTAACCATTTGTTCATGGGGCCATGGCCACAGTTGAGCTGCCCAACGTTCAATTGATAAAGCCATTGTTAGTTATTCCTTCTGTTTGTCTTTAGTTATTCATTTCTTTTTATTTCAAAACCTTGCAATTAGGATTGTGATTGTGTTGTGTTGGCATTGGTTCCTTTGTGTTACGTTCATTAACGGTGTTGACATCTATTTCTTTGGGGTTTGCATCCTATAGCCATCAAAGTAAGCCAGCTTCACTTTCTTGATAGGTTTTATGTTTCTCCTGCACCTGGAAAAATGGGTTTTCTGGCTGCTATTGAAAGGTAATAACATCTCTCCCAAATGCTGGTGTGACTATGAAAATATGAAATGACAAGATACCATTGAATTATCTGCAGACTTTTCAAAGTTATGGCCATGGTCTGGGCTGGGAGTTAACTTACTAAGCTTGCAAGAGTTGGAGGGTGAGCTCCAATTGAGTCAAATCTTCATAATTTTAGGTTTTATGTATGGCTTGAGAATTTATTTCTTTATGCTAGCATTATTTATTCATAATAAGTCCTTTAACCAAGGTTGCATAGATTATGGTGATAATTTTCTGGTGCAATTATGAAAGAATAATTTTAATTATTATTATTGTTGTTGTTATTGTTATTATTGTTATTGTTATTTTTGTTGTTGTTGTTGTTGTTGTTATTGTTATTATTATTTTTATTATTATTCTTATTGCATATAGATTCAAGTACAGATGAAGCTTTTGAAAGATGTATATTGGCTAAGGATTTGGAATACAGTATAAACAAGGAAAGGCTGCATCCAGTTTGCTTTGACCTACAATTTAATCTTAGTGAAAGAAAAAAAGAGAGCCTTTTTTCTATTTTTTGGATACCTTTACAAATGGTAGACTTCTTACAAGAAGAGTGACTCAGCATCAGCCTCATGTGATGATTGTGATATCACCTGAACCATTTGAGATGTTTGTGGTTTTAGTTGTCTCTATTAATAAAAGAGGGAAAAGGAATAAAGGAATTGAACACAAAAGACCTAAGTCGGTAGTCCTCTATGGAGTAAAGAAGGTTTATGGGTTCACCCATCCCAAAAAAAAAAAAAAAAAACAAAAAAGCCCAAAAGGGTAAATAGGCTTCCAACATGTGTGGATGAATTGCCTAATCCATAACAGGAGGTCCCATTGAAATGATTGGTGCGTGAAGGGAAATTTAGCACAACCCTTTCCCAACCACTCAATGTGAGAGCCTTGTGCACAAAGATGTCTTTACAGAGGATATGCACTGTATTGGCCAAAAGAAATTTCCATTTAAATGTGCTACATGCCCATATATGAATGTTTGTGTAAGTATAGGTTAGATGAGAAAAAACAAAGAAGATTAATGTTTAAGAAATCAAAGGTAAACCTTCAAACAGCTATTTAAGAAGTAAAATCTAAGAATAAAGATGAATAAAATGCCTTGGATTGTAGGTTTTGTAGTGAGCATGCTGGATGGAAATTGGCTTTCAGATGGGTAGAATCTTAGGACTTTTCTGTAAGGTGTGCTTTGGCATGCAGAAATAATGGCTTCATGCTTCAATAGCACAGTCTCTTGCACTTGTGGAAATTGGTATTCATATGTCAAGATAGTAGTAGCGTACGGTTAATTTTTGTAGCTTGGTTTTCGCTTGTCCTCATATTTGGAAGTTAGGAATTCTAAATAAGACGTGTTATGGCATATGGTAGGGGTGGCTTTCTGTTAGGTTGTTGTTCCCTTTCTGTAATGACAAAATTCATTCATTTTTCAAAGAATTTAGCAAACAACTGGCAGAATTCTTTTGTCATATCTGGATCATTTTCCTCTTGTTTGTTGTGGATCGATAAATGATATAATTTGTAGTTGACTATGTACTTACTGGTTTAGCTTTTGATGCGAATAAGTCATGGGCATTGATGCAGCTTTGTTAGAATGAAAACAAGTACCTTGTATGCAGGTCCAGCAACTTGCTACAGTAAAAAGAGAAAGCGTGCCTGGCAGAAGGTCCAATAACTTGCAACAGCAGAGGAGGAAATATTGAGTGATTGTTCTCCTGAATAGGTTTTTTCATAAATTCTTGATAATTTGTTGACAACAGGGTAGGATACCTTGGGAGTCATCTGGAGATTATTGTAAATGGTTAAAGAGTGACCCTTCCACAGCTAAACTGTATTCTTTAATAACAAGAGTGGATTGTGTGATTTAAGAGGGATCTTATCACATTATGGATGTAACTCACACATTGTGGGTGAATCACGTAAAAATTGTTGTGTGTTATTGGGTGCTTATGCATTGATTTTTAATCATACAGTCATGCTTGCATAAAGGAAAAAATTAAAAATTAGATCATTGACTTTAGCAAGTCACAAAGGTTAAATCCATATCGATTTGTAAAAAGAGGATGTCTCATACTGATTCACCTTTCTTTTAGTATGAGACCTACAATGGTCCTTATTATGGTTGTTGTCACCTCTTCTTTGGTTAGTTGTTATTGCAACTCCTTTGGCTAGTTGCACCTCTCCTTGGTGTTGTACCTCTCTTTGGTCGGCTACTTCCTTTGCCTTGACTGATCACTATCTTTTTGGTGACTACTCTCTTTGCCGCTCAACCTATCTTTCACTTTAAGTTTGTCATTTACTTAATTTTTCTACAATCCACACACATCTTGAAAGATGTATGGGTGTATTTATAGGCTTTGAGCTTTAGGGTTGCACAATTATTAATAGTCAACATTGATTTTTGAGGGTTTCTTTACAATCAATGGCTAAACTTGATTCATAAAATTTAGGGTCAAAGGTCAATGGTTTGACCCTTAAAATTTAAGGTCAGTGGTCAACATTAACTCATTGACTTTAGGGACTTACCATAAATGGTTTTGCCTAATGATCTCTCTGCATCTCAATGACATTTATAACATTGAATTAACAAATATAACTATGTAAAATGATGTTGACAACAAGTCTATCTTATCCATTAAAGATGGGCTCAACAATATCCCCTTTTGGATTTGTTGGTAACACATTAAATCCAACTTTCAATAGTTAAGCATAAGCACAACTCTTTATGAAACATACATCTCCCTTTTTGCATGTACACCTTTAGCTCCCCCTTTTTCTTGCTTTTACCCCTTTATTCATCAAGTTACTCTCCCTTTTAATCAGTATATACTTTCTTTGAATTTATGCAAAATATCTCCCTTTTTGATAATAAATCCAAAAAATAATAAAAGAGAAAAAAACAGGGGTTGGAAGATACCTGAGCCTCTAAAGGATGGTTGAATACTTAATTTTAACCTTTGTATGTCGTCCAAGATGTTTGAATCTTCTATGCCATAACAAATTCTTATTTTTAGTGCTCATGGAGCATATGTTGTTGCTTCTGGAAGCTTGGTACAAGTTTTCATTTGTTCTTTCTCTCTTAGTAAAACCAACACCATCATTTAATCTCTTTATTGTACACCACTCTTGTTGAAAGTAACTTCATCTCTATCATTACAAAGTTGGCTAATATTGATAAGATTGTGTTTTACCCTTCAATATAAAGCACTTTATTCGATTTTAGTTTTTTTTTGCACTAATTTTAGAAGCACCTTTAATCTTTAAGTTACCATAATTGTCAAATTTGATTAACCCTCTATCATATTTTACTACTCCTTTGAACACCTTGAAGTCTCCTGTTATGTATGAAGAGCAACCACTATTTAAGATCCATGGCTTTTCTTTCTTTTAAGCTTTTAAGGCTACTTTCACAATCATAATTGTTTCTTCTCCTTTTCTTCTTCTTTGGCCAAATGTAGGAGCATATGTAAGTGTTCTCTTTTACACTTTTTGATTAGGCATCAATACTTGGCCAAATATGGGAGCATATGTAAGTGTTCTCCTTTACATTCTTCGACTAAGTAGCAATTTTAAGTAGTCCTCAGCAATATGTCCAGCCTTTTCGCATTTTCCATAGATTTTTCTTAACAAATCAAATTTGTTTCTTAGTGGAATATGTCTTATTTTCACTTGAGTTAGTCTCCTTTCTTAATAGAGTCTCCCTATAAACTATTGCCTCATATTCCTTTTCATTACAGGCCCATTACTTTAGCACATATTAGCCTTGTGCCCATACTTACCACAACTCCAACAAAATCCTTCGAACCTGAATTTTCTTCTTTCATTCATGTCTCCTATCATCAGCAATTGTTGTGGCAGCCTTCTTTCCATCTTTGACAACCTGTCTCCTTTGGATGGAAGTTTTCATCATATCTTTCTTAACCCATTTACCTTAGGTTGGTTTCTCTTCTCCATCATGTCATTGTGCTTGCTTTCAAGTACAAATACAATTTTTTTCTTCTCTACTACCTTTTCATTTGGCTTTTCAATATAGCAAAGGCTTTTCTTCCCTATGGAATGAGATCTCTGTTTGCTTAGACAATCATCCAATTTTTGGGTAGCATCCTCCTTGATGGCATTTGTTGAAGCTGACTTTCCTCTTACTTTTAAGACTCGTATAAAGCTTTCTTTATGCTTCTTCAATTCGGACTCAACCTTGTAGGACCACTTTCTCTTATGTAATCACCTTAGTGTTAAGATCTTTTCTCTTTGGGCAGTTTATGGCAAAGTGCCTTATGTCTCCACAGCTAAAGCACTTCAAGGGTAGTTTTCCCTTGTACTTCCCTTTTCCTTTCTTCATATTTTTGATGATATATGTCATGACTTCATTTAGTTCAATATCACCATCTTTTTTTTTTCAGAGCTGCTGTTGGATTCTTTTTCTTGGTCTCTAATCTTTGATTTCTTCATTGCCTTGAAAGTCAACTCCTTCTTTGCCTTAAACATCTTTTCTTTCTTCATCGAGGCTATTCCGATTTCATAAACCACCAATATGTTGTGCAAATCATCTAAAAGTAGTCTATCCAAATCTTTATTTTTTATAGAGGAAACCTTGGCATTGTAAACTTTCGATAAGGTTCTAAGTATGTTCCTTACTACAGTAGTATCGTTGATCACCTCTCCATAACCTTTAATGGAGCACACAATTTTGTTGACTTTTATGAAGAAGTCATTTACAGATTCATCATTCTGCATTTTTATATTTTCAAATCTGCTTCTTTAGATTTTTAGCTTGACTTCCTTCATAACCTTGTCTCCTTTGTAAATATTTTTCAATTTGTCCTAAATTTGTTTGGTTGAATTGCACCTCATCACTTTGGTGAATTTTTTGTCTAATAAGAAGGCTTACAAGGCATTTCTCACCTTTCCATCACACTCAAAATTCTTCTTATTAGTAGACATTATAGTAGTACCTTTAGCAACAAGGATGAAGCCACTACCAGGAAACTTAAATACATCAAGACTAAAAGACATCAGATATGAGAACATTCTATTCTTCCATAATTGATAATTCTGTCCATCAAAAGTAGAAATGCCCTTGTTGTTAACACTATTTAAACTATCCATGATATCAATTAGTAGTAAAGATAAAAATTCACAGCAGCAACAAATAACTTCAGATCAATGCAGACAAAATGGATCAATAGAGGAAACCAACTCTGATACCACTTGATGAGGACTTTCTTAAGTCTTGCATTAAGAAGGGGACAAAGTGAATCAGTGTGAGAGGCTCGCTTTTTATAAATCTTTCTAGATTAACCTCTATGACTTGTTAAAGTTGATGATCCAAGTTTTATATTTCTTCTTTATGTGAGATTAGTCATACAAATATCAATCAAACACAAGCACTAAAGAACACATGATAATTTTTACATGGTTCACCCACAATATATAAGTTACATCCATGGTGTGATAGGATCACTCCTAAATCACACAGTCTACTCTTGTTATCAAGAGATACAGTTATGTTGCGAAATGATCACTTCTTAACCACTCGTGAAAGGATCACTTTTTAATCACTTACAATGATCTCCTAATCACTCAAAGGTTTGATCTCTCAATCACTCTAAGGTTTGATCTCATAATCACTAGATGAGTTAATCTCCCGATCACTTAAAAGAATGATCTCCCAATCACTCCAAGGGTCTCCCAACCTTTTTCAAGAAGTTTATCAAAAGTTTACATTAAGACTTCCTTGAGAAAGATCACTCAATATGCACAAGTTACTGTTACAAAAAATGGATCTTCTTTTTCCTTATTGTTGGTCTTTGTTTAGGCTTTGTTGGTCTTTTCTCTGTAGGTTATCTCCACTGCAAGTTCTCTTCCCCTTTTACTAGTGCTGCCTCCTTCAGCCTTAATAGGTTTTCTCTTATGCTGTCAGTGCTACGTGCTTCTAACTTGGCATATTCCTTTTCCTGTTGTCAGTGCTGCCTCACCTTATGCCTTGGTAGGTTGCCTCACTTACTACTTTGGTAGCTTCTCTTCCCCTGCTGTTGGTGTTGCCAGGGCATGTTTTCTACTTTGTTGCTATAAGCTGCTAGACTTGTTTTCAGAGCATGTTTTCTCCTATGCTGCTACAAGTTGCTAAACCTGCAATTGGTTGTGCCCGCATTTACTGGTTGTGATTACATTTGCTGGTTGTGATTACATTTGCTGTCTTTGCTGGTTATGCCTACACCTTTTGCCTTTATTAGCTTCTCTTTGGTTTATTACCTACCTTTGCTATTATTGCTTGTTGCTAGTTATGCCTGCAAGCTATTGGTTTCTCCTTGGTTTGCTGCTTGCCCTTGCTACTATTGCTTGCTGTTGGTTGTGCCTGCAAGTTGTTGGTTTCTCCTTGGTTTGTTGCTTACCTTTGCTACTATTACTTGCTTCCTTGCTGCTATAGTCTCCCTCTTTGGTGGTTGCTATACATCCTTCTCTTCTTGGGGTGGCTGCTGCACGCTTTTCTCTTCTTAGTGTGGTTGCTACATGTTTTTCTCTCCTTAGCATAGTTATTGTGTGTTTTTTTCTCATTGGTGTGGCTATTGCACATCTCCTTTAGTTTAGTGTGGCTGCTGCATGTCTCCTTGATTGGTTTGTTGGTTGCTCCACCTTTTATTGATTGGTTTAGTAGCTGCTGCTCCTCTCCTTGAGTGGCTACTGCAATCTTTTCCTTTGGTGGTTGGCTACAACCTTTTTCTCCTCCCTTTGGTTTGACTAACTATTGCTTTCTTCTCCCTTTGGTTTGGGTGCTGATTGCTGCAACTCCTTCAGTTAGTATGGCTGCCTCTTTCTTTGGTGGTTGCTGTCACCTCTTCTTTGGTCGCCTGTGGCTACAACTCCTTTGGTTGGCTGCTACTGCACTCTCCTTGGCTGGTTGCACCTCTCTTTGGTGTTACACCTCTCTTTAGCAGACTACTTCCTTTGCCTTCACTACTCACTCTCTTTGGTGGCTACCTCTCTCTTTGCCACTCAACCTATCTTTAGCTTTAGGTTTGCCGTTTAACTCTCCTTGGCTTTTGGTTTGTCATTCACTTAATTTTTTTTAGCCTACACACATCTTGAAAGATGCATGGGTTTATTTATAGGCTTTGAGATTTAGGGTTGCACAATCATCAATGGTCAACATTGATTCCCAATGGTTACTTTACAATTAATAACTAGATTTAATTCTTAAAATTTAGGGTTAACAATCAACATTGACTTCCTAAAATTTAGGGTTAATGGTCAATATTGACTCATTGACTTCAAGGTTGATTTACCGTCAATGATTTTGCCCAATGACCTCTCTGCATCTCAATGGCATTCATAATATCAAATCAACATATACAACTATATGAGATGGTGTTGACAACAAATCCAACATTAGTCATTGAAGATGAGTTCAACATGGTACAATTCCTTCTATGATCTATTCTTCTAAAAAAGTAACATCTTTCCATTGAATAGCTTTTGGAATGATAAAATGTGATTTTGAAATATCAATTTAAAGTAAAAAATTTTCTTTTTTGTTGGATTGAAATCTATGTTTTGATATGAATGCAAAAATCTTGAGCTTATAATGATTTGAAAATTAAAACTACAAAAATTGATTCTTCGAGCATTTTGTAATTATGAGTTTTTATTTGTAAAACTAAACCTTTAAAATGTTCTTTTTATGTAAGGAAATTGTAAAATTTGAATAATATGTAAAAGAAATAAGTTAACTACAAAGACTAGACTTATAGTAAGTACTAAGCAATGAATCTTGAAAATTTGTAAATTTGCATCTCTAAGGATTCAAGTATAAACGTATTTAAACCTTTTTTGTAAGGGGTTTTATTCTTACTTAAACAAGTTTTATTTGGATGTATTTATATCATTTTTTTCATGATATTGTAAAGACTTTTGATAAAGAAGCTGAATAGTTTCAAAGGTTTTGAAATTTAAATATCTCTTTCTTTTGTTTTAATTGTAAAATTAGCTTTGAAAATACTTAGTTTTAAAAATTTGCAAATTTGATTCTTTTAAACCTTAGGAATTACTAGTCATTGATCCCTTTATTAAAGTCTTTTAAAATTATTTCTTCAGTATGAATCCTAATAGGGTCTAATTGACAAAAGGAACAAGAGATAATTCTCCATAGAATAAGATTAATGTCTATAGACTAAGTTATATTGGTTCTTATTGTCCAAGAGGTTGTTGGTGGACATATGGTTCCTTAAGATAAAATGAGACAAGATCTAGATAACTTAAGGCCAAAGGTCTCAAAAAGTATAAACAAACAGTTAATATGATCAAAACTTGAAACATTTGCAAAAATTCATTTCAATTATCAAACAAAATGACCTTGTAATATCATAACCAAAAATCTTTTTATTCCAAACTAGAATTAGATTCCTTGACCACTATATCTTTTAAAGAATAGTCATTCTTACAAAGAGATCCTTAGTATTTGTTGAAAAATTTCTTGATAAAATCTTGGACAAAACATAACTATAAAGACTTCTAAGTAGCCTTAAATTATGTCCTAGACTTCATTCCAAACATCAATAGAATATCTAAACCACTTCATGATAGGTTTAAGAAAAATCCAATCCTTTGAACTTCTCAACATACTTCCTTAGTTCAACAAATTAAATCATTAGTCAAAATCATTCCTTATGTATGTATTGCAAACCCTTCCCTTCTAAAATTATTAGAAACTGATGTCTTTAACCTAAAATATACAAGTATTCTTAAGCAAGTTTCCAATGGAAAAGAACAAATTGTTTAATTCACTTCTACGCACCAAAATGATTCTCAAAAGAATTATTCCATGATCAAAAAAGAAATTCTTTTTCATAGTTTTATATATTACAAAATTTCAAAGTGATTTGTTAAACTAAATTTTTTTTTACACATTAATTGCAAATTTGCAAAAGAAATTTTACAAAAATCTATTCAAAATATAATTTCAAAACATATTTTTGCTTGATAAGTTATTTTATCAATTTTTGGAATGGTCACTCTTATAGAAAAACCCCTAATGTTTGTTGAAACTTGATAAAATCTTGGACAAAATAAAACTTCAAAAGTTTTCAAGTAGCCTTAATTACCTCCTAAGCTCTATTTCAAATATTAATAAAATATCCAAACTACTTCATAATAGACTTAAAAAAAATCTAGTTCTTTAATTAGAATTGGGTCTTTTTTCCTATACTCACATATCTTAGGCTCCTCAAAGGGAACTTTATAACAAAATATAGTTAAAAATTAAACACTAAATAAAAATATAAAAACATATAATAAAACATAAAATAAATTATTAAATTATTTTACAAAAGTATAGTATAAAATATTGTTATAGTAGAAGTTGTTTACGCATTATGACTTTAAAGAGCAATTACTAGTTTTTAACCAATATGCTATATTGGTTTTGAATATAAAATATAATAGTATAGGATAGAAAACTTACAAGAGAGTGTTAAAAATTGGGAGAAGAAATTTACACTAGGGTTTCACATTAAAGGAAGGAGAATCTTTTACGAGTATTTAGGGAGAAATTAAGATTCCATTCATAGATGGAAGAGACATTAAATCTATATTAGACTAAGGTATCAAGTTTATTTTAAATATCTAAGTATGAAGTTATAAGTCTAAATTTGGGTATGGGCTAATCTATTTGATTTAACTCAAGGATTTGAAATTCACACTAGGTTTACACAATGAGGAAAAGGAGATATTTTACAAGTGTTTATTAAATCAAAAATTTCTTCTATGAATTGATTACAAGTTTGTTGTTCTCACAGCCTTGTATGAGTTGTAATTATTGTCAACTAGGTTTAAGTGTACAAAAAAGTAAAGCCACATGGAAGGTTAAGAAGGTAAATCTGCATGGAGGGGCAAGAAAGTAAAATCACCGCGTAAGGGCAAGAACATAAATCTGTCATATAAGCCCTATTAGGGTTTCATGGAAGAGATATATAAAGTCTTTGGAAGACAAAAATAGGGAAAGACCAACACAATTACATACGTGGCAAAAAGAGAGGGTGAATGGCATAAATACAAAGAGTGAGTTCAGAAAACACAAGAGAAATCGTTCAACCAAGGAGACAAGAAGGGCCAATACAATTGAATACATGACAAGAGAACAACAGAACAGGGGACAGCCAAATAGAAAACAAAGGTCAAAAATTGAGGAGATCATAGCCGAACAGTAGCGTCATAAACAGTAGCGACGGGTGAAAAAGGGGACGACAGAACGAAAATCCAACACGACCAAAGAGGAGAGTGGATGGTGAGATAGATCTGGCTGGATGGTGAGAGAGATTTAGCTGGACAGCAAGAGAGAGAGAGAGAAACGAATAGGCAAGCAGTGAGACAATGAGATCGTGAGATAAGGAGACGGGTGAGACCATAAGACGGTGAAAGCAGGAATTGTGTGAAACAACGTAAAAAAGAAATTCGGCGAAGCATGTAAAGAACTCAACGTATTTCTAGATTTCTTTAAGAGAGGTTAGAGAGCATTGCGGTGAACTTCAAAGCGGCAGTGCAGCAGCCTTTCAATTCAACAGGGGCAAGACAAGTTAGAAGAAGGGTAGACACTGTAAGTGACACTCTTTGTATTGTACTTGCTTAGTAATTGCTATAGTGAAAGGAGTAGAGAATTAAAGACATCCATTGTAACCTGTGTTTACAAGTATAGTGGATAGTCTCAGTAGAGGGAGAGTCGCTACCAATGATGGTTTGAAGTTCAAAAGCATTTACCATGGCCTTAAAAATTGCTATCTTGACCAATTATTATTAACTATTTTAAAAATCTTTTTTATTTTAAATGGTAAGTGATGAGGACATTCTTAGGTCTCACACTGAAAGGGGGAAGGGGTGAATTAGTTTGAGATGCTCACTTTTTACAAATATGTCCAGATTAACCTCTGTGACTTGTTAGAGTCAATGATCCAATTATTTATCTTGCTTCTTTATGTGAGAGCGATTGTTTGGATATCAATCAAATATGAGCACCTAATAACACACAACAATTTTTACGTGGTTTACCCATAATGTATGAGTTACGTATACGGTGTGATAAGATTACTCATAAATCAAACAATACTCTCATGTTATTAAGAGATACAACTATGTTGTGGAAGGATCACTCCTTAACTACTTGCAATGGTCTCCCGATCACTCAATGGATTGACCTCCAATGAAAATGCCATTGTTCTTGTACAGGTTGTTACTGCACCAGCATATTTCCTTGGAGAGCTTCCAATTTCTTGTCTCTGAGGAAGAGACAGAAACAGGAGTATGCATTCTCATTATCTGTCTCAGATGGCGACACCCTAACCACTTTGAAATTTGTTGAACTGTGGGAAAAATCTTTAAAGGGGTCATATGCCAAAGCAATGCTGCTAATCTTATCAGGCTCAGGCCAGTCCAATGTAATCCACTCCTTCCTCAAGGGGTTGCAAACATAGATGGCAGGCTCTTCAAAGGTGAAGCAATATCGGCAACAAACTAGTCCATTGCATGCTGTCAAAACCACAACATCCCGAAGGAGAAAATCAAGGACATTTTTCTGCAGTTCAGTTCCTTCCTTTTTAGCTGAAATATAGCTAATGGTTTTCATGTCCTCCTCACACAACTGATACCGCTAGAAGAAGAATCCAGACAATGGTTCTTTCCTTTGTGACTGAACCCGAATGAAATTGCGATGCCGCCATCCTTTAGAAACCCATCATAGCATGAGAAAATCTTTGGTTGGAAATTGGGAGAGCACACCAAACAGAATGTCATCGTTCAAGGATACAAACTTCTTCACTTCCTGCAGGAAGGAGCAATGGTTTCAAGCATCGAATGAGCATAAATCCAATAATGAAAAAGAAAAGGTAGATTGACGAGAACCTTCTTTCCTATGATTATTTAGTCTTTACTTTTCATGGCTAAACGAGGATGGCCAATGCAAATGGAATGCTGATAATCAGAAAAATTCCTAGCAGATTAGTTGACATTCAGGGTTGTTGAAAGTGCTGAGAATTTGATGACATGTTCTCAATGAGCTACAAGAGCCTTGAAGGGTCGTGCATGAAGGGAAACTTACCTATGAGGGCAGCTAAGTTCAGATGGCTTCTCCATCCCAAATAGCTGAATTTCAAAGCTTATTGGTTTTGCCAAGTTTTCAAACCAAAAGCATAACTCGTTCAAGCCATAGCCGAACACAATTAGGCCTTTTCCACTGCTACATTACCAGCCTGTGCTGGCATTAGCCTAGCTTACAAGTAATAATGACATTGGAGGTCACAAATACTAAGATATGAGGGTCTGTCTCGGGTTCCCACATTTATTGGCATCTCCATGGTTAACTACAGCGTAAAACTATTTGTAGATCACTTTGTAAGCAAAATAGAGGTTAAGCATGCATTTTAAGAGAAACTCTGAGCTGCCTCTGCATACACCAATATCCCTTGACTTTAAAGTTATTCTTCTTAAAACTTTCTCTTGTTTTTCACTTTCCTCAAATACCATCTCAGTTATCATAATGAAATAGTAAATTCAGCACACCTCTGCATACATATATGAGGGTGGAAGTGAGGTAAACAGAAACAGAGGCCTAAGCGCACCGACAAAAATATTTCTGTTACAACCAATTTGGGGGGGCAGGGGGGGGGGGGGCTCATCCATTGAAATCCTAATGATGGTTATCTTAGAACTAATCTGTGAGAGGTAACTACCACAGGGTCTCTCTCTAATGGCGACAAGGATTCCAGGCATTATTCAACCAGTAAAATATACTTCTAAGAACCGCACTATAAGACTTGAAACCTTGTCTTATCTATGTGTGGTAAGCATATATAAAAGTGCCAGAAACCCCAGATTCTAGAGGACCGATAAACATGCAAGGAATTCAACGAACGGGAAAAAGATAATGACATTCTGAATAGAGAAAAAAAAAAAAGAAAAAACAAAAGGAAAACTGCACAGAGCAAAATAATGGTGCAAAGCTGCTGAGAGTCGAGACCCCATTTTCGAAAAATGAAAACAAAAGGCCAAGAAGTCAATTTATTTGCAGCCAAAATGAAAAATAAAAGAATAAGAACCCATCGTCTGCCCTCGTGCAAGTCAAGCAAAAGGTCACAATGGAAAAAAGTTAAAAAAAAAAAAAAGCAGTATATTTATAGCTCTAAACTAGCTAGCTGATTTATCTAAAGAAAAGATAATAAGCAAAAGATTAACAGAAAAACGAAAAAAAAAAAAAAACACCAAAAAGAAATGTACTTCTGTATTGAACCATCATCTTACCCAAAAAAAAAAGCTCAAAGTTTACGGGCAGTCTCTCTCCCTACTTTCTATATTTTTTGAACAGAAAATTAAATCTCTCTCTCTCTCTCTCTCTCTCTCTCTCTCTCTGTGTATTGGCAAGGAGATTGGAGAGTGCGAATGAGGCCAAATTGACCCCTCTATTTAATTTTGCCAGCACCAGACTTTAAAGCAATACTTCTTGCCCTGCTTAAACGAAAATGTGTACAAAACTCTATTTGACTCTGTGATATTCTACGAGACTTTTCATTTTCTTTTTCTTTTTTTAAGCATATGGAATCGTCACCCTCTTTGGTGGCGTCCTAAAAAATTCGAAACTTAATTTCAAAGTTATGATTCAGTTATTTTAATGGGAATTTGATGTGTCAATTTGTTTACACGTTATTGCTTGACCAAAAGCAGATAATAATTTCTTTTAATTAAAATTTTCTCATGGCTAAAACGATAATTCAATAAGTCAATAATTTTATTTATTTATTTATTTTGTTTCATGTCTTAGCCAATACGTTAGCTAGCGTTAGCAGTGCCCCGATCAGATGAACAAAGATTCGCTTGGGCGCCACTTTGCATGGGGAGTTATGGGACCCAACTAAATTTAAAGGACATCTCAGTCGTTCGATCAAGCAGAATGATTGTTTTGGTCAGTGGAGTGTGCGGCCATGATGATGGCTGTAAGACACAAGGCGGGCCCCAGCGGAGCCAATGTAACCAAACGCAATCGCCAGGATGGCTCTTTTTTTTTTTCGGTTTTGCGTCAGATATAGGATGGACGAACCCCATAAGACTTGCGAAATTCCCATCTCACCCTTTCTTTCCAGTCGTTACTCCAAAAATATGAAACGACAAGTCTCCCACCAATGTATCTTTGCCACGTAACGTGCGAACAAACTTGAAGGCTAAGCAAAGTTTAGCACCCATTGGGGATAGCATAGACCGAGGGTGGACGGAATATTGTCACACTGAAAGATTTACATAATAAAATTTTAAAATTTTAAAATTAAGTTTTGCACAAAACTATGTAGGATAAGTAACAAATATGTATGATAAGATTCAAAAAACTACAGCAATTGCGATATGAAGTGCATTAATCAGTGATTTAGAATCCAATTAACATTACTGTTATTACTTTATTTTCCTTTTTGGCTTCACATTTATATGTTTTGAATGGAAATTTAGATTTCTTAAATTTTAACATTTTTATTATTGGTATCACATAAGTAATATCAGTTTCACATAATTTTGCAAACTCTATTAATTCTTTATGTCCACCTATAATGTGATTAACTTACAAGTCTTTTTCTAAATAATTTTGGATTTTTTTTTAAAATTTTGTTTCTTATTGTTCATAAGCAACTTTGTCTAGTATTTATATACGAAAAAATATTGATCAAAAGTATTATACATTAATTTTGCTACAAGATTTGCTAAAAAGTGTTTTTGATAGGAACACAAGTAAGCAAATGGACATTTAATTAAAGAAGAAATTTATTTGTGAGAGATATGAATTGTGGACTTTAATTTTTTCCTGGTTATTGCATAATTATATTTTACATTTTATGATATGCTACAAATTCAACTCCCTCAAGCCTTAATTTAAAAGGGGATTAGGAGTTTGAAACTCTAGCCCCTCTCTATTGTCAAATTTCCACATTTACAGTAAGGGAGAATATGGACTGCATAAAACCAAGCTAATTATCACGAAGTTAGATTTGAATTATGCTAATCCATGCGACACTTAAACACCTTGTAAGAAAAGATGAACTAAGTAAACTTTAGACAATTTGAGAGAATTCATTTAAATCGAAGAGAGGCAAGTAAGAGGTTAGAAAACAATAGGCATAAGAGAAATTTGCAAAGGAAAGAACTTTTAATTCAATGGTATGTGTTACAAATGAGAGGAGAGAGGGTATTTATACTTGTTCCACCTCCTCAATGTGTGGCTACAATTGCTTGTTCTAGATTTCTATGGAATACTCTAGATCAAGACTATTCTAAAATAGTTTCAATATATATAAGAGAAAAATCTAAAGACTTGACACATAAACATGCATCTAAAATGTTCTTGCTAAGTCTTTAGGTAGCAAATGGGCTAGGCCTTCAATGGGCCTAATTTGGCAATGCTTTTACGATGGGTTGTGACATCTTCCCCTACTTAATCTCGTGACATCCTCATCACGCCCTCATCTTTATAATGATGAATATGGTCAGTGAATTGCCAAAGTAAATCTTCTTGTTCCAAACTAACCTTATGGTCTAGTAGATGTTTCCATTTGACTAAGTTCTCGGTGTAGCCCCTCTTTCGTATCACCCTATTAGCAAAGATGCACTTTACTTCCTTATTGAATTTGGTGATGACAGCAGTTGGTGCACGCTTGGATTCCCCACGACTTGGATCTTCTTTGTCTTCATGAAAGGTCTTTAGAAGACTTACATAAAAGATAATATCAATTTTGAATCTTGGAGGAAGTTGGATGTGGTAGGTAGCCTTCCCTATTCATTTGACTACAGGAATAACCCTTCATACTTCCTTACCCAGCCTTTATACACTTTGCATAAGGACTTGAATTGGTTGGGTAGCAACTTTACCATCACGAAATCTCCTTCTGTGAATTCCTTTGGGTGTTGTTTGGCATCTACCCACTTTTTCATTTGTTTTACAGCTTTGTCAAGGCAAGCCCTTGTGATGTTTGCCTCCTCATGTTATTTCTTTGCAAACTTGTAGACAGTAAGTTTGTTTCTTATGTATGAAGAGGTTACAACACTTGGGGTTAGAGGCTGTTGTCCTATGACAATTTCAAAGGAACTTTTGCCTACCGCTTTGCTCTTATGGAGGTTATATAAGAATTAGGTAACATGAAGCAGCTTTGCCCAATCTCGTTGATGGGTATTAATATAATGCATTCGGTATTGTTCCAATAAAGTGTTGATGCCTTCAGTTTGGCCATCACTTTGGGGATAAATGCTAGTTGAAAAGTTTAGGTCAGTCCTTAGTAGTTTGAACAACTCACGCCAAAACTTGCCTGTGAAGTAAGGATCTCTATTGCTTATTATGCTTCTAGGTACTCCCCACAACTTCACCATATTCTTGAAGAATAGGCGAGCTGGTTCATCGATTTTATAGTTAGTAGGGGCTAAAATAAAGGTGGTGTACTTGTTAAATTGATCAACAATCACCATGATGCTTTCAAACCCATCAGACTTGGGGAAGGCTATGATAAAATACATTGAGATACTTTTCTAAGGTTTTTTGGTAATAGGTAGTGGTCAAGTAGATCAATTGGATGTTGTTGTTCCACCTTGTCTTGTGGACAAATGAGACAAGTTCACACATAAGCCTCGATATCATCATGCATTTGTGGCCAGTAATAACTTTGTTGAACAAGGGCAAGGGTTCATACCATACTTGGGTAACCAGCCTATAAGGAATCATGGCACTTTTTAAAAACATATCTCCATAAGTTTCCCCATTTATGCATGAGACTCAATTGCCAAGTGTTATGAGAACTCTATCGTTTAGCTAAAATCATATAGTTTTCCCTTCATTAGCCATCCTTAACAAATTCTTGGCCAAGTTATCTTGCGATGTGCCTTCCTTAATTCATTTAAGTAAGTAACTCTTTGGTGTGCTGGCAGATAATGTAACTAGTTTCACCTTTCGACTTAGTGCATCGATAATAACATTAGCCTTACTTGGCCTATATTGAAGCTTGTAGTCAAATTCGGCCAAGAAATTTTTGCTAACGAGCTTGTTTGGGGCTAAACTTCTTCTGTAATTAGAAGTAGCTAATGGCAACATTATTGGTTATGATCACCAATTAACTTCTAAGCAAGTCATGCCTTAATGTGTATAGGCAATGAATAATGACAATTATCCCCATATCTTGGACGGTATACTGTTTCTTTGTATTGTTTAGCTTGTGGCTTTCATAAGCAATGAGATGCCCATCGTACATCAAAACTCCTTCAATGACAAAGTCAGATGCATCCATATGAACTTTAAAAGCTTTCTAATAATTAGGCAATATTATAACGGGTTCTTTAAAGATTGTATGTTCCAATACCTTAAAAGAAACTCAGTATTCTTTTGACTAATGTCATGTGTTGTTCTTCTTAAATAGGTCTGTTAATGGTGCTACTATGGCAGAATACCCCTTGATGAATTGATGATAGTAGTTAACCAGCCTGAGGAATGATCGCAATTCGACGACCTTTGTTGGAGGCTCTACTTTTGAATAGCATGGACTTTTGCTAGATCTATTATAAATTTGCCATCCTTAATCTTGTGATCAAGGAACTCCACTTCTTGTTTCATGAGAGAACACCTCTCTTTCTTAACAGACAACTTATTCTTGTGGAGAACTAGGAATACTTGTTTGAGGTAATCTTCATGGTCCTTAAGAATATTGCTATAAACCATTATGTTGTATAAGTAAATCACCGTAAATTTGTCAAGGAAAGGATATAGTACCTTGTTCATCAATGTGCAAAATCTTATAGATAACTCCTTTATCTTCATCTAAGACCTAGAGTTATGTAGAATACTCTAAAAAAAGAATAGTGACCATTAGATCATTTCCTAGTCATTTATTAAGGAGGTAGATGACTATATATAGCCTTAGAGACCTCATTTGTAAGACACGAAGTAATAGTATATTTGCATTCTTGAAGTAATATAATATTCTTTAAATTTTCCATATCTCTTGTCTACTTTGTATACATCTTTCCTATCTTATGCTAATAGCATTCTATCTCTCGGAGAAAGCTAAAATAGCATTCGAGTCAAGTGAATTGCTAGTGCCATACAGGTCGTTGGTTAAACTAGGCCAAGTCCGTGACAACATGCACGTATTTTTGGCAAAAAATAACTATTATTTAGTTTATGATAAAAAATACTAAACTAATTTAATTTGAAGCAGCTCAACTTTAGATTTCTTAATCATGGTGCTTAAACAAATACATAACAAAGAGTTGGGCTTTGTTAAATTCTTGTGTGCATAAACAACAAATATTAACATTTATTATGTTGTATATATATTCATGCATAACTTGTATTAATATCTGCAAAGGCAACTAAAAGAAAAAAAAAAAACTGGTAATTGAACCCTAATTAAGCATTAGAGTTGAGGTAATGTACCCGAGGCTGATAAATCAAGCAAAGGGGACGTCTCCCACATAACCAGGAAGATTTCTATTTATCAAGCAATTAACAAGTAATGAGAAGTAATACGTAATAGACTTGACCCTCATGTTAAAAATTGATTTTTTTTCCCTTTGTTGTTTATGGATTATATTAAACAACATTTCTTAAATAGGTGAGAATGAATAAATAAATAAAATTTTAATTGTTTGGTTGTCATAAGGCAACTTTAAAATTATTTCTTATAAAATATAAAAATAATTGATTTTTTAAATTTAATATAATAGTGAAAAATAACTATTATTTATTTGAAGATAAAAATATTAAATTTAATTTAATATCATGCATTTCAACTTTAAATTTAATAATTGTGGTACTTTAGTACTCGCAATGAGTCTTTGTTAAATTTCTTTAAATTTTGACTTTCTTAAGATAATTAGGAAATTAAATGTGAATGAAAAGCTAAAAAGGATGCAACAAGAGTGGTATTTTACAGTTTGCTTTTTCCACAAATCATCATTCTTATTAGTTCTTCGGCTTACATATTTTATTAGTTCTACAAATTTTAAATTTTCTATAAAATTTAATCAAAACGAAAAATTTTAAATTTCTATCAAAAAGTTTTATTGAAATCAAATTATTTCAAGACTTCACTAAATGAAAGTTTCGTACACCAAACGCGCTTAAAAATAGAAAACGAGATTGTTGGAATTCAAAGTGGGAAAAAAAAAAAAAATTTTGAGACGCGCTCCACATTTTCTTTGATTAAGTGTGCCCAGCTCAGCTCCGTAGAAAATCACAAAAATGTAGAAAAGTAAAAGGCTAAGTTTTTCAATTCGTTCGTATTCCCCGCCCAATAATGACGATTCTCGATCGTCATGGGTTTCTCCTTATCAGATTGAAATGCAAGTCAATGCCTCGTTATTTTCTCATACAACAATCCCCTATATATATGTATGTATGTATGGATGTGTGATTGTGTGCTACATACAAACAACATCAATTCTTGGCCATCTCATTGATCATAGATCTTCGAGAAATGGGAAGCAAGAGTTCCGTTTTCTCTCCACTTGCTAAATGCTGCTTTCTCTTGGTTACGTTTCTCATCTTATTTTCAGGGGGCCTCGTCACTACTACTGCTGCCAGAAACTTAGCTTGCGCGGACACAACTCAGCGTATGGTTTCTATTTTCTCAAGCTAAGCTTACATTTGTGTGTATTGATACAAAGAAGAAAAATGAAACAATGTAATTGCCATTGGCTGAATTTATTGTAATTTGTTTAACTAATGGTTACTAATTTTTGTTGCAGATGCTAAGAAGCGAGATCATGTCATTGCACGAAGTCTGGATGGCGTCAGTGGAGTATCTAGAAGCAATTCATGGGGTGCTGGAAGGCTGAATGCCGCCATTGGAGCACAGGGAAGCGTTTCAAGGCCTGGACCCC
>JAHLGO010016553.1:0-11301 GCA_020615895.1 Ceriops decandra | reverse complement strand
TGTAATTGATGGGATTGCCTTTTGGATGTGCTACAATTGCATAAATTGCCTTTTGGACGTGCTACAATTTCAAGGATTGCATTCTAGACATGCTGCAATTGCTGGGATTGCCTACTATACTTGTTGCAATTGTTAGGATTGCCTTCTAGATGTGCTACAATTGCTTTAATTGCCTTCTAGACATGCTCCAATTGTTGGAATTGCCTTCTTGACATACTGCAATTGATGTGATTGCCTTCTGCACATGCTACAATTGCTTAAATTGCCTTCTAGGCATGCTACAATTGATACTATTGCATTTTGGACTTACTACAATTCTTGGGATTACCTTCTAGATGTGCAGCATTTATTGGTGTTGCCTTCTAGACGTGTTGCAATTGCTAGGATTGCCTGCTGAACTTGCTGCAATTAGTGGGATTGCCATCTGAACGTGCTACAATTGCTTTAAATGCCTTCTGGATGTGTTGCAATTGTTGGGATTGCCTTCTTGACATGCTGCAATTGATAGGATTGCCTTTTGGACGTGCTACAATTGCTTAAATTGCCTTTTGGATGTTTTACAATTGTTGGGATTGCATTCTCGACATGCTGCAATTGATGGGATTACCTTTTGGACGTGCTGCATATGTCGGCATTGCCTCCTAGAGATGCTGCAAATGCTAGGATTACCTGTTGGACTTGCTGCAATTGTTGGGATTGCATTTTGGACATGCTCCAATTGATGGGATTGCCTTTTGGATGTGTTGCATATGCCGGTATTGCCTCCTAGACATGCTATAAATGCTAGGATTACTTACTGGACTTGCTGCAGTTGTTGGCATTTGCCTTATAGTCGTGCTACAATTGCTTTAATTGCCTTCTGAACATGCTGCAATTGCTGGGTTACCTTCTTGACATGTTGCTTTTTATGGGATTGCCTTCTGGACATGCTACAATTGCATAAATCACCTTCTGGATGTGCTGCAAATGCAAGGATTGCATTTTAGACTTGTTGCAATTGATGGGATTGCCTTATGGTTGTGCTACATTTATCAACATTGCCTTCTAGACGTGCTGCAATTGCTAGGATTGGTTGTTGAACTTGCTACAATTGGTGGGATTGCCATTTGAACGTGCTGCAATTGCTTTAATTACCTACTTGACTTGCTACAATTGTTGGGATTACCTTGCAAACATGCTACAATTGCTTTAATTGCCTTCCGGACGTGTTGCATTGGCTGCAATCGCCTTCTTGAAATGCTGCACTTCCCGGCATTCCCTTCTAGACGTACTGCAAAGCTGGTGTTGCCTACTAAACCTTTTGCAATAGTTGGGATAGCCATCTAGACATGCTACAATTGCTTAAATTACCTACTAGACTTGCTGCAATTGATGGGATTGCCTACTGGACGTGCTGCAACTAATGGGATTACATTTTAGACGTCCTGTAATTGTTGGGATTGCCATCTAGATGTGCTGTAGTTGCTTGAATTACCTGCTAGGATTGCTTGCTAGATGTGCAGCAATTGTTAGGATTGCCTTCTAGACGCGCTACAATTGCTTAAATTGTCTTCCAAATGTGTTGCAATTACTTGGATTGTGTTATGGACATGGTGCAACTAATGGGATTGCCTTCTGGACGTGTAGCACTTGCTGGCATTGCCTTCTAGGTGTGAAGTAATTGTTGTGATTGCCTATTGGCCTTCCTACAATTATAGGGATTTCCATCTAAACGTGCTACAAATGCTTTAATTAACTACTTCACTTGCTGCAATTGATAGGATTGCCTTTTGGACATGCTACAATTTCATAAATTGCCTTCCAGACTTGCTGCAATTACTGGGATTGCATTATAGACATGTTGCAATTGATGGGATTGCCTTCTAGACGTTTTGCATATGCCAGCATTGCCTTCTAGACATGTCGCAATTGCTGGGATTATCTGTTGGACTTGCTGCAATTGTTGGGATTGCCCTCTAGTCGTGCTACAATTGCTTTAATTGCCTTTTGGATGTGCTTTAATTGTTGGAATTGCTTCTTGACATGCTGTAATTGATGCGATTGCCTTCTAGACATGTTGCAATGGCTAGTATTGCCTGCTGGACCTTTTGCAATAGTTAGGATTGCCATCTTGATGTGCTGTAATTCCTTGAATTTCATGTTGGACTTGCTGCAATTATTGCGATTACTCGCTGCACGTGCTAGAATTGCTAGGATTGCCTACTAGACGTGTTGCAATTGCTAGCATTGCCTTCTAGATGTTCTATAATTGCTAGGACTACCTACCGGACATGCTGTTATTGTTGTGATTGCTTTTGGAACTCGAATTACCTTCTTGACTTGTTGCAATTGCTGGGATTGATTTCTAGACATGTTATAATTGCTTAAATTGCCTTCCAGACATGCTGCAATTGCTAGGATTACGTTTTGGACATGCTACAATTAATGGGATTGCCTATTGGACTTGATGCAATTGCTGGCATTGTCTTCTGTAGGTGCTGCAATTACTAGGATTGCCATCTAAACATGCTGCAATTGCTCGAATTACCGACTTGACTTGCTACAATTGTTGGGATTGTCTTCTGAACATGCTACAATTGCTTAAATTGCCTTTTAGATGTGCTACAATTGTTGGCATTGCCTTCTGGACATTCTATAATTGCTAGGATGGCTTACTAGACTTTTTCCATTATTAGGATTGCTTTCGAGACTTGCTGCAATTGCTTGATTACCTTTTTGACTTACTGTAATTATTAAGATTGCCTTTTGCACGTGCTATAATTGCTTAAATTGCCATCTAGACCTATTGCAGTTGCTAGGATTGCGTTCTGGACATGTTGCAATTGATGGCATTGCCATCTAGATGTGTTGCATTTACTGGCATTGCCTTCTAGATGTGCCGCAATTGTTGAGATTGCTAGCTGGACTCGCTATAATTGTTGGGATTGCCATCTAAATGTATTGCAATTGCTCGAATTACCTACTTGACTAGCTAGAATTGTTAGGATTGCCTTCAGCACATGCTACAATTGCTTAAATTGAACGTGCTATAATTGTCTGCATTGCATTCTGGACATGCTGCAATTGCCTGAATTATGTTCGAATTGCTGCATTTGCTGTGATTGCCTTTTGAATGTGCTATCAATTGCTAGGAATGCCTTCTGTAAGTGATACAATTGGTTTAATTGACTTCCAGATGTGCTACAATTGCTAGGATTGCCTTCTGGACATATTGCAATTGCTGGGATTGCCTTATGGACATAGTGCAATTAATGGGATTGCCTTTTAGACATGCTGCAATTATTGACATAGCCTTCTAGACATGCTGCAATTGTTGGGACTTCCTATTGGACTTGCTGCAATTGTTAGGATTGCCTTTTGGACATGCTACAATTGTCGGCATTGCCTTCTAAACGTGCTGCAATTGCTGGTATTTCCTATTGGACTTGCTGCAATTGTTAGGCTTGCCATCTGAATGTGTTGCAATTACCTAAATTGCTTGCTGGACTTACTGCAATTGCTAGGATTGCTTATTTGATGGGCTGCAATTGTTGGGATTACTTGCGCGACATACTGCAATTGTAGGCATTCCCTTCAAGACATGTTGTAATTGCTAGGATTGCTGATCAGGCTTGCTACAATAGTTGGGATTGTTTGCGACATGCTGCAATTGCTTGAAGTACCTTCTTGACTTGCTACAATTGCTAGGATTGCCTTTTGGACATGCTACAATTGCTTTAATTGCCTTCGAAACGTGCTATAATTATTGGGATTGCCTTTTGGACATGCTATAATTAATGGGATCGTCTTCTGGACATGCTGCAATTGTTGACATTGCCTTTTAGACTTACTACAATTGTTTGAATTACCTTCTTGACTTGTGGCAATTGTCGGGAATGTATTTTTTAAGTGCTACAATTGGTTTAATTGCCTTCTGGACATGCTACAATTGCTGGGATTGCCTTCTAGACATGCTACAATTGTCGACATTGCCTCCTAGACATGCTACAATTGCTAGGATTTCCTAATAAACTTGCTGCAATTGTTAGGATTGCCATCTAAATGTGTTTCAATTGCATGCATTACTTGCTGGACTTGTTGCTATTGCTGGGATTGCCTTCATGGACATGTTGCAATTAATTGGATTACCTTCTGGACATGCTGCAAATGTCGGTATTGCCTCTAGACCTGCTGCAATTGCTGGTATTTCCAGCTGGACTTGCTGCGATTGTTAAGATTGCCATCTCAATGTTTTGCAATTGCTTGAATTGCTTGCTGGACTTGCTGCAATTGCTAGGATTGCCTGTTCAGCGGGTTACAATTGTTGGGATTGCTTGCACGTCATACTGCAATTGTGGGCATTACCTTTAAGATGTGCTCTAATTGCTGGGATTGCCAATCGGGCTTGCTACAATAGTTGGGTTTGTTTGCTAGACATGCTGTAGTTGCTTGAATTACCTTCTTGACTTGAAACAATTGCTAAGATTGCCTTCTGGACATGCTACAATTGCTTTAATTGCCTTTGGAACGTGTTGCAATTGCTAGGATTGCCTTTTGGACATGCTGCAATTAATGGGATCACCTTCTAGACTTGGTGCAATTGTCAAGATTGCCCTTTAGACTTACTACAATTGTTTGAGTTACCTTCTTGACTCATTACAATTGTTGCGAATGCCTTCTGTAAGTGCTATAATTGGTTTAATTGCCTTCTGGACATGCTACAATTGCTGGGATTGCCTTCTAGACATGATGTAATTAATGGGGTTGCCTTCTAGACATGCTACAATTGTCGACATTGCCTTCTACACGTACTACAATTACTTGGATTTCCTGTTGGACTTGCTGTAATTGTTAGGATTGCCATCTAAATGTATTGCAATTGCTTGAATTTCTTTGCTGGACTTACTACAATTGCTGGCATTGCGTTCTGGACATGCTATAATTAATGGGATTGCCTTCTAGACATGCTGCAATTATTGGCATTGCCTTCTAAACGTGCTCCAATTATTGGTATTTCCTATTGGACTTGCTGCAATTATCGGGATTGTCATCTAAATGTGTTGCAATTGCTTGAATTGCTTGCTAGACTTACTGCAATTGCTAGTATTGCCTGTTCGACGACAACAATTGTTAGGATTGCTTGCAAGACATACTGCAATTGCAAGCATTGCCTTCAAGACGTGCTGTAATTGTTGGGATTGCCGATCGGGCTTGCTACAATAGTTAGGATTGTTTGCTGGACATGCTGCAATTGCTTGAAGTACCTTCTTGACTTGCTACAATTGCTAGGATTGCCTTCTGAACATGCTACAATTACCTTAATTGCCTTCCGAACGTGTTGGAATTGCTGTGATTGCCTTTTGGACATGCTACAATTAATGGAATCGCCTTCTAGACATGTTGGAATTGTTGACATTGCCTTTTAGACTTACTACAATTATTTGAATTACCTTCTTGACTTGCTACAATTGCTGGGAATGCCTTTTGTAAGTGCTACAATTAGTTTAATTGCCTTCTAGATGTACTACAATTGCTGGGATTGCCTTTTGGACAAGTTGTAAATAATGGGATTGCCTTCTGGACATGCTGCAATTATCGGCATTGCCTTCTAGACTTGCTGCAATTGCTGGTATTTCCTACTGGACTTGTTGCAATTGTCAGGATTGCCATCTAAATGTGTTGTTATTGCTTGAATTGCTTGCTAGATTTACTGCAATTGCTAGGATTGCCTATTCGATTTGTTGCAATTGTTGGGATTGCTTGCACGACATACTGCAATTCCAGGCATTACCTTCAAGACGTGCTGTAATTGGTGGGATTGTCAATTGGGCTTGCTACAATAGTTTGGATTGTTTGTTGGACATGCTGCAATTGCTTGAAGTACCTTTTTGACTCACTACAATTGTTAGGATTGCCTTTTGGACATGCTACAATTGCTTTAATTGCCTTCGGAACGTGCTACAATTGCTAGGATTGCCTTTCGGACATGCTGCACTTAATGGGATCGCCTTCTGGACATGCTGCAATTGTTAACATTGCCTTTGAGACTTACTACAATTGTTTGAATTACCTTCTTGACTTGTTGCAATTGCTAGGAATGCCTTCTGTAAGTGCTACAATTGGTTTAATTGCCTTCTAGACATGCTACAATTGCTAGGATTGCCTTGTAGACATGCTGCAATTAATGGGATTGCCTTTTAGACATGCTATAATTGTCGACATTGCCTTTTAGATGTGCTGCAATTGCTAGGATTTCCTACTAGACTTGATGCAATTGTTAGGATTGCCATCTAAATGTATTGCAATTGCTTGAATTACTTGCTGGACTTGTTGCAATTGCTGGGATTTTCTTTTGGACATGCTACAATTGTCGACATTGCCTTCTAGACGTGCTGCAATTGCTGAGATTTCCTGCTGAACTTGTTGCAATTGTTAGGATTGCCATCTAAATGTGTTGTAATTGTTCGGATTGATTTCATGACATACTGCAATTGTAGGCATTACTCGTTGGACATGCTGTAATTGCTGGGATTGCTTGTTGGATGTGCTGCAATTGCTAGGATTACTTGCCAGACGTGTTACAATTACAGGGATTGCCTTCTAGACGTGCTACAATTACTTAAATTGCCTTCCAAACGTGTTGCTATTATTGGGATTGCGCTCTGGTCATACTGCAATTGATGGGATTGCTTTCTGGATGTGCTCATTTTGTTAGCATTACGTTCTAGACGTCCTACAATTGTTGGGATTGCCTACTGGACTTGCCTCAGTTGTTGGGATTGCAATTTAAATGTGTTGCAATTCCTTGAATTACCTACATGACTTGTTACAATTGCTAGGATTTCCCTTTGGACGTGTTAAAATTCCTTAAATTCCCTTCCAGATGTGCTACAACTGTTGGGATTGCGTTCTGGACATGTTACAATTGATTGGATTTCCTTCTGGATGTGCTACAATTGTCAGCATTGCCTTTGAGATATGCTGCAATTGCTGGGGTTGGTTAAGGGATGTGCTACAATTGCTTGAATTACTTTCTTGACTTGTTGCAATTGTTGGGATTACCTTTTGGATGTGCTACAATTGCTTAAATTGCCTTCCAAAAGTGCTGCAATAGCTGGGATTTAGGCATACTGCAATTGCTGCGATTGCATTATAGACATACTACAATTGATGGGATTTCCTTATGGACAGGTTGCATTTGTCGGCATTGCCTTCTAGACGTGTTACAATTGCTAGGATTGTTTACAAGACTTGTTGCAATTAGTGGATTGCCATCTAAACGAGTTGCAATTCCTTGAATTACCTACTTGACATGCTGCAATTGAGGGGATTGCCTTCTAGTCATGCTGCAATTGATAAGATTGCCTTCTAGATATGCAGCAATTGCTATGATTACCAACTAGATCTAATGCGATTGTTCAGATTGCCATCCAGACATGGTGCAATTGCTTGTATTGCCTATTGCAATGGTTGGGATTGCCTACTTGACATGCTACAATTGCTAGGATTGCTTGTTGGCTATGCTACAATTAGAGGGATTGCCTTATGGATGTGCTACAATTACTTAAATTGCCTTCCGGGAGTGCTGCAATTGCAGGGATTGCATTTTAAACAAGCTACAATTGATGGGATTGCCTGCTGGACTTGCTGCAATTGTTGGGATTACCATTTACACATGCAGCAATTGCTTAAATCACCTACGTGACTTGTTGCAATTGCTGTGATTGCCTTTTCGACATGTTACAATTGCTTAAATTGCCTTCTAGACGTGTTGCAATTGCTGGGATTGCATTCTGGACATGCTACAATTGATGAGATTGCCTTCTAGATGTGCTTCAATTGTTGGGATTGCCTGTTGGATTTGCTGCAATTGTTAGGATTGCCATCTAAACATGCTGCAATTGCTTGAATAGGTTGACGGACATGCTGTAATTGTTTGGATTGCTTGCAGGATGTACTGCAATTGGAGGCATTACCTTCTAGACGTCCTGTAATTGTTGGGATTGCCTATCAGACTTGCTGCAATGGTTGAGATTGCTTGCTGGACATACTGCAATTGCTTGAAGTACTTTCTTGACTTGATGAAATTGCAAGGATTGCCTTCTGGACGTGCTATAATTGCTTCAATTGCCTTTCAGATGGGCTGCAATTGCTGGGATTACCTTTTGGACATGCTAAAATCAATGGGATTGCCCTCTAGACGTGCTACAATTGTCGGCATTGCCTTCTAAACGTGCTGCAATTGCTTGAATTACCTTCTTGACTTGCTGCAATTGCTGGGATTGCCTATTGGACTTGCTGTAATTGTTGGGATTGCCATCTAAATGTGTTGTAATTGCTTGAATTAACTACTTAACTTGCTACAATTGTTAGGATTGCCTTCTAAACATGAGCAACTACTGGGATTGCCTTTTATGCGTGCTACAATTGCTGGGATTGCCAGCTGGATCTAATGCGATTGTTCAGATTGCCATCTAGGCGTGGTCCACTTGTTGGGATTGCGTTTTGGACATGCTGCAATTGTTGGGATTGCCATTTAAATGTGCTGCAATTGCTTGAATTAACTACTTCACTTTCTGCAATTAGTGGCATTTCCTTCTAGATATGTTGCAATTGATGGGATTGCCTTCTACATGTACTGCAATTGCTAGGATTGCCAGCTAGATCTAATGCGATTATTCAAATTGCCATCTAGACATGGTGCAATTACTTGAATTGCCCTACACCTGTTCCAATTGCTAGGATTTTATGCTGGACGTGCTGCAATTATAGGGATTACCTTCTGGATGTGCTACAATCACCTAAATTGCCTTCCGTATGGACTGCAATTACTGGGATTGCATTCTGGACATGCTGCAATTGATGAGATTGCCTTCTAGACATACTACATTTACAGGCATTGCCATCTACACATGCCACAATTACTAGGATTGCCTGTTGGACTTGCTACAATTGTTGGGATTGTCATCTAAACATGCTGCAATTGCTTGAATTACCTACGTGACATGTTACAATTGTTGAGATTGCGTTCTGGACGTGCTACAATTGCTTAAATTGCCTTCCAAATGTGCTACAATTGCTAGGATTGCGTTCTGCACATGCTGCAACTAATGGGATTGCGTTCTGGATATGCTGCAATTGTCGGCATTGCCTTCTAGACATGCTGCAATTGCTAGAATTGCTTGCTGGACTTGCTGCAATTGTTAGGATTATGATATAAACGTGCTGCAAGTGCTTGAATTGCTTGTTAGACTTGCTACAATTATTGGGGTTGCCTGTTGGATATGTTGCCATTATTGGGATTGCTTGCAAGACTATTGCAATTGTACGCATTGCCTTCTAGACGTGCTATAATTGCTGGGATTGCCTATCGGACTTGCTACTGTTGTTGGGATTCTTGCTGGACATGCTACAATTGTTTAAAGTACCTTCATGACTTCCTACAATTACTGGGATTTCCTTTTGGACATGCTACAATTGCTTTAATTGCCTTCCAGATGTGTTGCAATTACTGGGATTGCCTACTAGACATGTTGCAATTAATGGGATTGCCTTCTGAATGTGCTACAATTGCTTTAATTGCCTTTCAGACGGGCTGCAATTGCTGTGATTGCCTTTTGGACATGGTACAATTAATGGGATTGCCTTCCCAACGTGCTGCAATTGTTGGGATTACATTCTAGACATGCTACAATTGATGGAATTGCTTTCTTAACATACTATGTTTACTGACAGTGCCTTCTAGACATGCTACAATTGCTAGGATTACTTGCTGGACTTGTTGCAATTTTTGGGATTACCATCTAAACATGCTACAATTGCTTGAATTACCTATGTGACCTATTGCAATTGCTGGGATGGCCTTCTAGACTTGCTACAATTGCTTAAATTGCCTTCCAGATGTGCTGGAATTGCTGGGATTGCATTTTGGACATGCTGCAATTGATGAGATTGCCTTTTGGACATGCTGCATTTGCCGGCATTGCCTTCTAGACATGCTACATTTGTTGGGATTACCTGCTGGAGTTGCTGCAATTATTGGGATTGCTATTTAAATGTGCTGCAATTGCTTGAATTACCTATCTGACTTGATGCAATTGCTGAGATTACCTTCTAGATGTGCTACAATTGCTTAAATTCCTTCCAGACATGCTGCAATTGTTGGGATTACATTCTAGATATGCTACAATTAATGGGATTGCCTTTTGGACATACTGCATTTACTGGCATTGCCTACTAGACGTGCTACAATTGCTGGGATTGCCTGCTTGACTGCTACAATTGTTGGGATTGCCATCTAAACATGCTGCAATTGCTTGAATTACCTATGTGACTTGTTGTAATTGTTGGGATTACCTTTTAGACGTGCTACAATTGCTGAAAGTGCCTTCTAGACGTGCTGCAATTGTTGTGATTGCATTCTGGACATGCTGCAATTGATGGGATTGCTTGTTGGACTTACTACAATTGTTTTTGATTGTCATCTAAACGTGCTACAATTGCTTGAATTACCTATATGACTTATTGCAATTGCTAGGATTGCCATTTGGACGTGCTACAATGCTTAAATTGCCTTCAAAATGTGCTACGATTTCTGGGATTGCATTCTGGACATGCTGCAATTGATCGGATTGCCTTCTAGATATGTTGCAATTGTCTGCATTGCCTTCTAGACATGTTGCAATTGTTGTAATTGCCTACTGGACATGTTGCAATTGTTAGGATTGCCATCAAAACATGCTACAATTGCTTGTTGGACATGGTACAATTTCTGGAATTGCTTGTTGCATGTGCTGCAATTGCTGGGATTGTTTGCAGGACTTACTACAATTGCCAGTATTGCTTGCTGGACATGTTGTAATTGCTTGAAGTACCTTCTTGACTTGCTGCAATTGCTGGGATTGTGTTCTGGATGTGCTGCAATTAATGGGATTGCCTTCTGAATGGGCTGAAATTGTTGGCATTTCCATCTAGACATGCTGTAATTGCTGTGATTGCTTGCTAGACATGCTACAATTGTTATGATTGCCATCTAAATGTGCTACAATTGCTTGAATTGCTTGTTGAACATGCTGCAATTTTTGGAATTGCTTATCGGACATGCTGCAATTGTTGGGATTGTTTGTAGGACATACTTCAATTGCAGGCATTGCCTTCTAGACATGCTGTATTTGTTGGGATTACCTATTGGACTTACTACAATTGCTAGGATTTCTTGCTGGACATGCAGCAATTGCTTGAAGTACCTTCTTGACGTGCTGCAATTGTTGGGATTGCCTTCTTGACATGTTGCAATTGATGGGATTGCCCTCTAGATGTGCT
>JAHLGO010016356.1:0-16252 GCA_020615895.1 Ceriops decandra | reverse complement strand
AGACAAAATATGCCAAAGAGATGCTAAAAAAGTTTGGTATGAAGGATAGCGGACCTATTAGTACCCCAATGTCAGTGGGCTACAAGTTAACAAAAGATCAGGAAGGAAGGAGTAAAAATCCTACAGAATCTAGGAAGATGATAGGGAGCCTTCTATACCTTACAACATCAAGGCCTGATCTCATGCAAGCTATGTGCATTGCTAGCAGATTCCAAGTTGATCCTAAGGAAACTCATGTGTTGGTAGTGAAAAGAATCCTAAGATACCTCAAAGGGACACTGGAAATGGGTTTGTGGTATCCTACCATGAATTTTGTAAAACTACAAGCATACACTGATGCAGACTAGGTAAGAAGTACAGATGACAGAAAATCAACCAGCAGTTGCAGCTTTTACTTGGGTTCAAAGTGTGTTGCATGGTTAAGTAAAAAGCAAAATAGTGTTGCTTTAAGCACAGTTGAGGCTAAGTATATGGCTGCTTGTGCAATATGTACTCAGATGATATGGATGCAAAGACAATTGGTAAATTTAGGAGTTGAAGTAAAGTTACCAGTGAGTGTATTTTGTGATAATCAAAGTGCAATTGATCTCAGTAAGAATCTAGTTCAACATTCAAGGAGCAAACATATTGACATCTAGTATCACTTTATCGAGGATCAAGTGGAAGAGGGCACAATTCAGTTGGAGTATGTTGGCATTAAAGATCAAATCTCATATATCCTAACTAAACCTCTGTCCACAGAGGTGTTTAAAAAGCACAAAATGAGTCTGTCTGTGCAAATGTCTCCTCAAGCCTGAAGTTCAGGTGAATCCTTTATCTCTACTTTGTGGGTTTTTTAAATTTGTAATTGGTTGGCAAAGGGGGAGAGAAGTAATAATGCAGGGGGAGCTGTTATGGAAGCGGGAGTGCATATTTAGGGGGAGTTGTAATCCATCTATTTCTGGATTATTACTTTAAGAAGATTATGAAAGACTGTTGCATAATGGTTTTTGTTGTGAGACTTGCCAACAATTACAAAGGGGGAGATTGTTGTTCCCATAGCCTTGTACAGGTTGTGATTGTTGTCAACCAGATTTAAGTGTGCAAGCAAAAATGGCTCGTATCTCAGGAATTATAGGATAAAATTAGCATGTCAAATAACTTTGTAAAGTGATCTACTTGGAGTAAACTTGTAGAGGGAGTTTAGCATTGCTTAAGTCTTAATGTGACAATATGACAAGGTTGTATACGAATAATAAATTCATAGGACGTTAAATCTACAAGTCTGTAAGCCTGTCCTGAGACTAAGTCCAGGAGCAATTCCAGAGGAGTGGAATAATTCCGGGGTTACGGATAGACAGGGAGTCCGGAATAAGGGAAGGTTATGAAATTTTAACTTAGCATTTCCGAAAGATGGGTAGTTACGGAGGAAATTTCTTTTGTACATTTTTAACTGTCTATGGGCTATCCTGGCCATTCATTCAAGCATTCAAAGGATGAGATTTTAATAGAAAGAAAAAAACGAGAAAAATTAAATTAAGGAGGATAATGCTGAATTTTGAATGGAATAGTAATATGAAGCTACATAGAGAGGAAAGAAAGGAAATCCACTGCAACTACAGTAAGCACCAATAGGGTTTCCATAGAGGGCAGTATATAAACTAAGACTTATCTCTTTTGAAAGGGGCGTGTGAGACAACCTAAAGAAATAGTGAAGCATTTGAGAGAACTCAACAAATTTTCAGATTTCTTCAAGAGAGGTTAGAGAGTGTTTTGGTGATCTTCCAAGTGGCAGTGAAGCAGCCTATTCAAATCAAACAAAGGCAAGACAAGTTAGAAGAAAGGTAGATATAGTAAGTGACACTCTTTGTATTGTGATTGCTTTGTGTTTGTAATAGCGAATGGAATAGAAGATTAAGATATCCATTGCAATTATAGGGGATACCATACTAGTATTCTCAAGTATAGTGGATTGTCTCGGTATAGGAAGAATCCCTACCACCGTGGAGTATGTCTCATGGGCAGAACCATGTAAATCTCTTATGTCCTTACTTTGAATTTACATTCTGTGTTTTGAATTGAGTTGTGAACAAAACTAAAGAATCATCAAACCCATAACCTAAAAAAAGTCCTAATCAAGAATAACAAATCCGTTTAATAGGCATGGTGTCTAAAAGGTAACTTTAGGGACTTTTGTGATTAATAGGTAACAATAGATCTACCTTAGTTAAATCTAAGAAAGAGTTCATTTATGAGAAGAGTTTGAAGTTGTTCACCTACCAGTTGAAAGGGGGTAATACTGATTCACCCCCCTTCTCAGTATTACAGACTAGTAGATCCTAGGGTGAAGTTGGGAACTTCATAACTTATGCAACTTCCCCATTTTCATTAGGGACTATGGTTTGAGTTTCCTCTTTTCCCAAAACAGTAACTAGATATCTCTAAGAATTATTCGACTCCTCAGTATCAAAATTCCAAACTTCATCTTTAACAAAGGTCATATCTTTGTTGAAAATTACCTTTTTTTGTCACAAGATGAAACAACTTATATCCCATTTTTTTACATAATCAAGAAAGATTGTCTTTACTCTTCAATTATGTAGCTTTGTCCTTGTCTCAACTATAACATAAGCATAATTAATAAAACCAAACACTTTAAGGTGCCTTAAAGTAGGTTGAAATCACTTTATGCTTTTATCAAAGTGACATTCTAGATACTTGTCTTCAAAGACCTATTTAACAAGTAAACAAAACACAAGTTTTACTTAAAAGAGATTAGGTACTCCTTTGGCCTTTAATAACTTCTTGTTATATTCATAATTGATATGTTCTTCCTTTTAACAACTCCATTATGTTGTGAGATGTAAGAAATTGTGACTTCATGCTTTATTCCTTGTACTTCACAATATTCTTTAAACTTATTAGAAATATACTTTCAACTTTCATCAATTCACAGGATTTTCATATAATATCTATTATGCTTCTTAACATAAGTCTTAAACTTCTTAAAATGATCAAACTCCTTAACCTTCTTTTGCATGCCTTAAACTTATATTTTCTTTGCAAATCATTAATAAAGATAAGAAAAAACCTATTATTGTTATTTGATGGAACATTTATTAACTTATAGGCATCATAGTGGATTAGTAGGAGTGCTTGCCTTATATGCCACCTTAGACAAAAGGTTATCTACTTTGTTTTGCAAGAATACAAGTTTCACAAATTTGATTAAGATGATGTATCCTAGGCAAGGTTGTCACCATGTTTTCTGGTGCAAGCAACTTCAAATTTCAAAAATTCAAATGACAAAAATGAAGATGTCATAAAAAATACTATTCTTTTACAATAACATTAAGATAAATATAAACATTAGTGATAATATCATCTTAAAATATTTGGTTTTTTCATTAAATAAAATTTGAGAAAAGTATACATATCCAATCAATAATCTAGAGGCAGTTATCATGTTATTATATATTTTTCTTCTTTTCAAGCAGTTAGTCCAAACTAAGTAGATTACTCTTCATACCTAACACATAAAACACATATGAGATGTAGTTATAATCTTCATTCTTTCACTTGATGAGAATTCACTTCTTTCCTATCACTAAAACACTATTGTTATCAGCAAATTTGACTATAGAGTGGATTGACTCATTAAGATCAACAAAGGGCTCTTACTTTTCACATATTTAACTAGTACACTCAATATTAAGAAACTATGTAAATTAATTTGGCATTTTAATGGTTGTAGTAAGCATTATAAAGGCTTAATTTCCATCATCGTCATCTTCCTCTTATATATAATGAGCTATCTAATTATTCACCTTATACATGCACTTATTAACATAATGATTACACTTATGGTATGAGTAACACTTAATATTGAATTTGTCATACCTTCCTCTACCATAGCCTCATCTTAAGCCTTAGCCTTTACTTTTGTACATATGGTTTAATGTCCTTTAGTCATTATATTGATTGCCTTTATCTCTATATTTGTTTTAGTGACATCTTTGACCTTAATTGTTATAGTAGTTACTATCATATCCTGATCCTTTACAACAAGAAAAGCCTTACTTCTACTTTGGTTAGTGTGTCATAGAACCAGCTCCCATGCACCATTCTTCTCCATTTAATCCAGCTCCTCATTGATAGCTTTAACCCAGGCTTTGTCATATGCAACCTCTTCAACAGATTTAGGTTTAACTTGTGAGAGTAAAACAGTGGCTCCCTGAAGTTCCTGACTTCTCCCTAGGATCTACTAGTTTGTGATATTGAGAGGGGGTGTGAATCAGTATCACCAAAATTTGTAATTTGTAAGTAAGTGAACAACTTCAACCTCTTCTCAAAAGTGAACTTTTTCTTAAACTTAACTAAGGTAGATCTATTGCCACCTACTAATCACAATAGTTCCCAAATTCACCTTTCAAACACCTTGCCAAATAGACAATTCAGATGTTCTTGTTTAGGTCTTTGTTAGGTTATGGGTTAGCTGATACTTTAGCTGTGTTTACAATTGAATTCAAAACACAGAACGTAAAGTAAATTAAGGACGTACAAGATTTACATGGTTCCATCAACGTGATGTACATCCACGGTGGTAGGGACTCCCCTTTACTGAGACTATCCATTATACTTGAGAATTTTAGTTACAATGGATGTCTTAATCCTCTGCTCCTTTCAATATTGCAATTACTAAGCAAGTACAATACGAAGAGTGTCACTTACTATGTCTACCCTTCTTTTAGCTTGTCTTGCCTCTATTGAATTGAAAGGCTATTCCACTACCACTTAGAAGTTCACCGTAATGCTCTCTAACCTCTTTTGAAGAAATCTGAAAATACGTTGTGTTCTTTCTGATGCTTCGCCGAATTTCTTCTCTACGCTGTCTCACACGGCTCCTGCTTTCACCGTCTCACGATCTCACCCGTCTCTTTGTCTTACGGCTCATCTCACGTTTCTGGTCTCATGCTGACACACGTTTTGGTCTCACGCCGATGCACATTCTAGTCTCATGCCATCCACTCTTCGTTCTGCTGTCCAGCTCCCTTTTCCTTTGTCATCCACTCCTGATTTTGTCGTTCATCTCTTTGCCATCCACTCGTTTCCCTGTTCTACTGTCCAACTGTTCCTTCTCTCATTTGGCCATCTTCTTTATTTTTCCATATCGTTCAGCCCCTAAATTAGATTTTTGGTCATCCTGGTTTTCTCTATTTTTCTACTGACGGTCTCTCTCTCTCTCTCTTCGTCCACCCTTCTTTGGCCGTCTTTGTCTGTTTTTCCGTCTATTGTCCACTCTATTTTGTCGTCGACCCATTTCTCTCTCTTGTCATGTCATGCTTTCTCTCTTACCGTCTAGCCATGTCGACCCATTTCTCTCTCTTATCGTGATGTACGTTTCTCTCTCTCTTACTGCTAGATTTCTCTCTCTAACCTCCATATTTCTCTCTTTTTCAGGTGCTGTTTAACAGTTTCTCTCTCTAGGTTTTGGCCGACTCCACTCTTCCAACGTTTTGTGGTTTTCATTTGCATTAGGTTTTGGCTGGCTACTCTCTTTGCTTGCACGGTTTCTCTTTTCTTTTGTAGGTGGTCTTCTTCCATGTAGGGTGTTGGCCTTACCCTAGTTTTGTCTTCCAAGGTCTTTATATACTCTCTTCCATGAAACCCTAATAGAGTTTACATGGTAGATTTATGTTCTTGTCCTTATGTGGTAGATTTACTTTCTTGCCATTCCATGTGGTTTTACCTTATTGCCCTTCTATGTGGCTTTACTTTCTTACCCTTCCATATGGCTTTACTTTTTTGCACACTTAAACCTAGTTGACAACAATTACAACCTATACAAGGCTGTGGGAATAACAATCTCCCCTTTTGTAATTGTTGGCGACACTTATAATAAAAGCTATTATGGAGCAATTTCAACTCCCCCTTGCACTGTTGCTTCTTTCCCCCTTTGCCAACCAATTACAAATCTAAAAAACTCGCAAAGTAGAGATGGAGGATTCACCTGAACTTTAGGCTTGAGGAGACATTTGTACAAACAAGTTCATTTTATGCTTTTCAAACAGTTTTGTGGATAGAGATTTAGTTAGATCTTATGTAGCCTCTTCAACAGATTTAGATTCAACTTGTGAGAGTAAAGTAGTAGCTCCCACAATTCTTCTTCTTGTTGTAACTCCTGTTGATGGGTCACCTATGATCTGATTTTCTTAATGAGCATTGGTCCATATTTTCTTTGGCTTTCTTTCTTGCACAGTCTTAGTTGCAAAAGGATCTCTTTTTTCATCTTCAGACTCACTCTTCTCTGAGTCTGACCTTACTTCTTGTTCCTTTTCTTCTGGTTGGTTTGATTCTTCATTTACATTGAAGTCATCTACTTCATTGTCCCCAACTTCTCCATTCTACATTGTTTTTTTGTTCTCATCTATTCTCACATCACTGGACATGATCACTTTTCCTAGCTTATGCAACAAAACTCTATAACCTTTTGTCTTTGCTGAGTATCCCACAAAAATGCCTTCATTAGACCTAGCATTGAATTTTCCCAAGTTTTGCTCCTTGTTTTTCACAAAACATGGGCTACCAAAGTTTCTAAGATACTTGGCTATTGTCTTCTTCTTACTCCATAGCTCATATGAAGTTTGATCAGTATTGGGCCTTAGTAAAACTTTATTCAGTAGATGTATGGCTGTAAATGTTCCTTTTGTCCAAAATCTTGTGTGGAGCTTGGATTCCAGCAATAGAGTTCTTGCCATTTCAACCACAACTCTAGTTTTCCTCTCAACCACCCCGTTTTGTTAAGGTGTTCTTCTTACTACCATCTGATGATGAATACCATGCTTCTCAAGGTAATCTTCAAAAGCTTCATTTGTAAATTTAGTGCCTTGATTTGATCTCAATATTTTGATCTTCCTTCCACTCTCATTTTCAGCCAATTTATTGTATTTTTGAAGCAATTCAGAACTTTTGACTTGTGTTTGAGGTGCATGATGTAGTCCTTCTAGAATAATCATCAACAAACAAGATGAAGTACCGCTCACCATTTAACCCTTTTGTCCTCATTGGTCTACACAAATCAGTATGCACAATGTTAAGCACTACTACAGAACTGAACTCATTGGTCTTATACTGCTTTCTGGCATGTTTTCCCTTAGAGTGAAGTTCCTGACTTCTCCTTAGGATCTACTAGTTTGTGATACTGAGAAGGGGGGTGAATCAGTATCACCACAATTCACAATTTGCAAGTAAGTGAACAACTTCAACCTCTTTATAAAAGCGAACTCTTTCTCAGATTCAACTAATGTAGATCTATTGCTACCTACTAATCATAATAGTCCCCAAAGTCACCTTTCAGACACCTTGCCTAATAGACAATACGGATGTTCTTGTTTAGGTCTTCATTAGGTTATGGGTTGGCTGATACTTTAGCTGCATTCACAACTCAATTCAAAACACAGAACATAAAGGAAATTAAGGACACATGAGATTTATGTGGTTCCGTCAATGTGACATATATCCACAGTGGTAGGGACTTTCCCTCTACCGAGACTATCCACTATACTTGTAAATACAGGTTACAATGGATGTCTTTAATTCTCTACTCCTTTCACTATTGCAATTACTAAGCAAGTACAATAAAAGAAGTGTCACTTACTGTGTCTACCCTTCTTCTAGCTTATCTTGCTTCTGTTGAATTGAAAAGCTGCTGCACTGCCGTTTTGAAGTTTACTACAACGCTCTCTAACCTCTCTTGAAGAAATCTAGAAATACGTTGAGTTTTTTACGTGCTTTGCCAAATTTCTTTTCCACGTTGTTTCACACAATTCTTTCTTTCACTGTCTTATGGTCTCACCCATCTCCTTGTCTCACGATCTTACTGTCTCACGGCTCGCCTATCTGTTTCTCTCTCATCGTCCAACCGGATTTCTCTCTCCTATCGTCGGATTTCTCTCTCTTCTCATCGAATTTCTCTCTCTTGACTGGATTTCTCTTTTTCGTTCACCCACTTGGCTGGATTTCCTCCCTTTTTTGCCGGTGGACCACTTTTCTTCATCCTGTCGTCCAGCCCCATCTAGCTGTCACTCGGTTTTCTCTCTCATCGACCCATTTCTTTATTTTTCCGACCAACTGTTTCTCTCTTTACCAACGTCTAGCCGCTGAATATCTCTCACCCGTTTTCGATCTAGTCTTGTCTCACCCGTTCCAGCTCGGATCTGGTCTCCCTGGTTCCCGATCTGGTCTCGTTGTGTTGTTATGTCCGTTTCTCTCCTATCTCCGATGTACTGTTCACTCGACAGTACTGTTCACACACAAATAATGTTCATTACTGCACTGTTCGCTGTCTTCACCCGTCGAATGCACTGTTCACTCTTTTTGTCCTTGCCGGTGGTGTTCTTTCGTGTAGGGTTTGGTGTTCTTTTTAGTTGGTCAGTTGTCTAAGTTTTGCTGAATACTCAATATTGTCGACTCTTCCTTTTTTGTCTTTCATGACCATTATATACTCTACTCCATGAAAACCTAATAAGGCTTACACAGTGAATTTACTTTCTTGCCCTTATATGTGGTTTTACCTTTTTGCTCTTCCACGTGGCTTCAATTTACTTACACACGTAAAGCTAGTTGACAACAATTACAACCCATACAAGATTGTGGGAACAATAATCTCCCCCTTTGTAATTGTTGGCAACACTCATAACAAATGTCATTATACAGCAATTGCAACTTCAACTCCCCCTAAATATGCACTCCCCCTTTATTAACAGCTCCCCCTACACTATTGCTTCTCTCCCCCTTTGCTAACCAATTACAAATATGAAAAACTCGCAAAGTAGAGATGGAGGATTCACTTGAACTTCAGGCTTGAGGATGCATCTGCATAGATAGACTCAATCTGTGCTTTTCAAATAACTCTGTGGACAGAGGTTTAGTTAGAATATCTAAAATTTGATCTTTAGTGCCAACATACTCCAATTGAATTATATCCTGTTCCACTTGATCTTTGATGAAGTGATACTGGATGTCAATATGCTTGCTCCTTAAATGTTGAACTGGATTCTTCCTGAGACGAATAGCACTTTGATTATCACAAAGTACACTTATTGGTAACTTCACTTCAGCACCCAAGTTTGCCAATTGTATTAGCATCCATATCACCTGTGTACATACTGCACAAGCAGCCATATACTCTGCCTTAGTTGTGCTCAAAGCAAAATTGTTCTGCTATCTATATAACCATGCAACACACTTTGAACCCAAGTAGAAGCTGCAGCCACTGGTTGATTTTCTGTCATCTATACTTCTTGCCCAGTCTGCATCAGTGTATGCTTGTAGTTTAACAGAATCCATGGTTAGATATCACAAACCCATTTCCAGTGTTCCTTTGAGGTACCTTAGAATTCTTTTCACTGCCAACACATGAGATTCCTTAGGATCAGATTGGAACCTACTGGCAGCACACACAGCTTGCATAAGATTAGGCCTTGATGCTAGAAGATATAGAAGGCTCCTTATCATCTTCTTGTATTATGTAGGGCTAGTACTCCTTCCCTCCTGATCTTTTGTTAACTTGCAGCCCACTGTCATGGGGGTACTGACAGGTCTGCTATCCTCCATGCCAAACTTTTTCAGCATCTCTTTGGCATATTTCGTCTGAGAAATAAAGATACCTTCTTCACACTGCTTTATTTGTAATCCACAAAAGTACGTCATTTCTCCAATCAATGACATCTCAAATTCTTCACTCATCTTCTGTGCAAAATCTTGACATAGTTCAGAGTGATCACCTCCAAAGATGATGTCATCCATATATACTATGGTTATTAGCTGGCCTTTCTCTGAGTTGAAGTCATCCACATATACTATGGTTATCAACTGGCCTTTCTCTGAGTTGAACACATATAGGTTATTATCAACCGTTCCTTTTCTGAAGTTCAACCTTCTCAAGTACGCATCCAGCCTGCTTTACCATGCTCTTGGGGCTTGCTTAAGACCATACAAGGCTTTCTTCAGCTTGCACACGTGATTCTTATCCTCACTGATTTGTACTCCATCGGGCTGTTTAATATAGACCTCTTCTTTCAGGAGCCCATTCAAGAAGGCGTATTTCACCTCCATCTGATAGACTTTATACCTCTTGTGTGCTGCCAAAGTTAGGAACATTCTGATAGTTTCTAACCTTGTTACTGGTGTAAAAGTTTCATCAACATCTACACCTTCTATCTACGTGTAGCCTTTGCAAACTAGCTTGGCCTTGTTCCTTACCACCTTGTCATCTTCATTGTGTTTATTCCTAAACACCCATTTCATTCCTATGAAATTTTTGTTAGTAGGTCTTGGAACTAGCTCCCATGTATCATTCTTCTCAATTTGATCCAGCTCTTCATTGATAGCTTTGACCCAAGCTTTATCTTAAATAGCCTTTTCAACAGATTTAGTTTCAACTTGTGAGAGTAAAGTAGTAGCTCCCACAATTCTTCTTCTTGTTGTAACTCCTGCTGATGGGTCACCTATGATCTAATCTTCTTGATGAGCACTAATCCATGTTTTCTTTGTCCTTCTACCTTGCCTTGTCTTAGTTGCAAGAGGATCTCTTTCTTCATCTTCAGACTCACTCTTCTTCGAGTCTAAACTTACTTCTTGTTCCTTTTCTTCAGGTTGGTCTGATTCCTCATCCACATTGAAGTCATCTTCTTCTTTGTCCTCAGCTTCTCCATTCTGCATTATTTTCCAGTTCTCATCTATTCTCACATCACTGGAAGTGATCACTTTTCCCAACTTATGCAGAAAAACTTTGTAACCTTTTGTCTTTTCTAAGTATCCCACAAAGATGCCTTCTTCAGACCTAGCATTGCATTTTCCCAAGTTTTGCTCCTTATTCTTCACAAAACATGGGCTGCCAAAGACTCTGAGATACTTGGCTATTGTCTTCTTCCCACTCCATAGCTCATATAGAGTCTTATCAATATTGGGCCTTAGTGATAGTCTATTTAGTAGATGCATGGCTGTAAATGTTGCTTCTATCTAGAATCTTGTGTGAAGCTTGGATTCAAGTAGTAGAGTCCTTGCCATTTCAACCACAGCTCTATTTTTCCTCTCTACCACCCCGTTCTTTTGAGGTGTTCTTGTTACTGCCATTTGATGATAATTTCCATGCTTCTCAAGATAATCTTCAAAAGCTTTATTTGTAAATTCAGTGCCTTGATCTGACCTCAATACTTTGATCTTTCTTCCACTCTCATTTTCAGCCAATCTTCTGTATCTCTTGAAGCAATTCAAAACTTCTGACTTGTCTTTAAGGTGCATGAGACAAGTCCTTGAGCCTAGCTCTATTGTAAGGTCTTCACATATTTTGATATGTTCTTCAAATCTTCTCTTCAAGTCAATATGTTTAACCCTTATCTCATCATTTTGACTTTTAGCTTCCTCAGACTTTGCTTCAACTTGTTTTATGTGAGCTTTCAACCTTTTTATGGTTCTGCCCCTTCTGATTATCTCCTTTGAAGCTACTTCCAGTTTAGCTTCAAGATCTGGCTCTTCTTCATCAACCTCCTCTTCCTCTTTAGAGGTTGAGCTACCACCTTGTGCTGATGCTATAAAGACATACTCATCTAATGAGTCTTCATCTTCCTTTTCATCAACTTCTTTTGTCTGACTCACATAACTCTTGAATGAGTCTCTTCTTCCTCTGTGGGTTAACAGTCTTCTTGCTGGACTTCTTTGATTTGAATGATGGTCTTCTTGATTTTGAATTCGGCTTATCATCACCATTCTCATCTTCATCATCACCATCATCATCTTCATCATCAAGTTTCACTTTACACTTAGAAGCAAAGTGTCTAGTCTTCCCACAACGATAACATCTCAAGGACAACTGTCAGTTTCCCTTCTTAGACCCATTCTTGAATTTCCTTGTGAAGTAAGCCAACACTTTACCTTCACTTTCTTCCTTATCACCATCATCATCCTTACTAGATGATTCTTCCTCTTCAAGTGCTTTATAGCTTTAAAGGCTGCATCCTTTAATACCTTTGTTGTTGTAGAGCTTTCAGCTAACTTTATCCTCATCTCATATGCAATGAGATTGCATTGGAGATCATACAGAGACATAGAATTGAGATCTTTACTCTCCTTTATGGCTGCTACCTTTGAGGCAAGCCTCTCAGGCAGAATTATCAGAATCTTCTTCATAATAGATAAGTCCTTCTTGTTCTTCCCATGACTTCTCAGTTCGTTTACAGCATCAATAAGCTTGGTGAAGAACTCTTGGATTGTCTCATTTTTTTGCATTACGAGAGATTCATATCTCTCCTTGAACACTTGAAGTTTAGCCTCCTTCATTCTACCATCACCTTCATAGATTTTCTGCAATCTGTCTCATATCTCCTTGCCAAATTTGCAGTCCATAACTTTAGCATACTCAGCATCTGTCAATGCTGAAATGATGACGTTTGAGGTCTTTCCATTTATCTCAAATAGCCTTAACTCTTCTGGAGTTGGGTCATTACTTTCTTCCGGAGCCACAAAACCCTCATGTACGTATTTCACCACGTTCATGCCCATGGTTGCAAATACCACATGCATTCTCACTCTCCACATGTGGTAATTGGTTCCGTTGAAGATTGGAACCTTTTTGCTGTAAGTGGTGCTAGTGCTGGTACCGACTTCCATTTCTCAGTATGCTACACAAGTCAAACTTCTAGATCCCTTTAAACTAGTACACCAAGCTGTTAAGTTTCAGACTGGTGAACCTAAGCTCTGATACTAATTGAAGTTCCTGACTTCTTCCTAGGATCTACTAGTTTATGATATTGAGATGGGGGTGAATCAGTATCACCACAATTCGCAATATGTAGGTAAGTGAACAACTTCAACCTCTTCTTAAAAGCAAAATCTTTCTCAGATTCGACTAAGGTAGATCTATTGCTACCTACTAATCATAATAGTCCCCAAAGTCACCTTTCAGACACCTTGCCTAATAAACAATACGAATGTTCTTGTTTAGGTCTTCATTAGGTTATGCGTTGGCTGATACTTTAGCTGCGTTCACAACTCAATTCAAAACACAGAACATAAAGCAAATTAAGGACACATGAGATTTATGTGGTTTCGTCAATGTGACATATATCCACGGTGGTAGGGACTCTCCCTCTACCGAGACTATCCACTATACTTGTAAATATAGGTTACAATGGATGTCTTTAATTCTCTGCTCCTTTCACTATTGCAATTACTAAGTAAGTACAATAAAAGAAATGTCACTTATTGTGTCTACCCTTCTTCTAGCTTGTCTTGCCTCTGTTGAATTGAAAGGCTACTGCACTGCCGCTTTGAAGTTCATCACAACGCTCTCTAACCTCTCTTGAAGAAATCTGGAAATACGTTGAGTTCTTTACGTGCTTCGCCGAATTTCTTTTCTACGTTGTTTCACATAATTCCTGCTTTCATCGTCTTACGGTCTCACTCATCTCCTTGTCTCACTATCTTACTATCTCACGGCTCGCCTGTCCGTTTCTCTCTCACAGTCCAACTGAATTTCTCTCTCCTACCACCAGATTTCTCTCTCTTCTCATCGGATTTCTCTTTCTTGATCGAATTTCTCTTTTGCATTCACCCACTTGGCCGGATTTTCTCCCTTTTCTGCTGGTGGACCACTTTTCTTCGTCCTGCCGTCCATCCCCATCTAGCTGTCACTCGGTTTTCTCTCCCGTCGACCCATTTCTTTGTTTTTTCGACCGACTGTTTCTCTCTCTACCAATGTCTAGCCGCTGAATCTCTCTCACCCGTTCTTGATCTGGTCTCCTCGATTCCCGATCTGGTCTCGTTGTTATGTCCATTTCTCTCCTATCTCTGATGTACCGTTCACAATAAATACTGTTCACTCGATGGTACTGTTGACAACGAATAATGTTCACGACTGCATTGTTCACTGTCTTCTCCCATCGAATGCACTGTTCACTCTCTTTGTCCTTGCTGATGGTGTTCTTTTGTGTAGGGTTTGGTGTTCTTTTTGGTTGGTCAGTTGTCTAGGTTTTGCTAAATACTTAATATTGCCGACTCTTCGTTCTTTGTCTTTCACAACCATTATATACTCTACTCCATAAAACCCTAATAGGGCTTATGCAATGAATTTACTTTCTTGCCCTTATGTGTGGTTTTACCTTTTTGCCCCTCCACGTGGCTTCAATTTACTTGCACACATAAAGCTAGTTGACAACAATTACAACCCATACAAGGCTGTGGAAACAACATAGAGCATGCTGAGCAAACATACTCCCTCTCTCTCCTGAGGTCGAGAATGTCTCTCCTGGCATGTTCTTCTATGTTAAGTGTACCAGCCTCCTATGCCAGATCTAATTTTCTTCTTCCTTTGTAAGTAGATAGCTGTTTGTCTTGTCCTCATCAATGACGTACAAATTTCCAGCTATTCTCTTCTTGGCAGCAACAGCATTGCCTTCTTTACTCTTTACTTGGCAACCTGTTTTTGTGAATATCACTTTGTGGTAGTCGTTGCATAGTTGGCTGATAGATGCTAGATTATATCTGAGTCCTTCAATGTGCAGAACATCTTTCAATTTTCCTTTTCCAATATTTACTGACCCCTGACCATTGATGTTGAGTGAATCATCATTGTCAAACTTGACTCTGCTTTCTCTTGACTTATTTAGCTTTGACAATTTAATCTTGTCTCCCATCATGTGTGAAATGCATCCACTATCTATGATCCACTACTTATCCTTGTAGTCAACTTTGAGTGCAATTTCAGCTATATTAGCCACCTCCCTTTTAGCTTTATATTCCTTCTTTTGAACTAGCTGGAAGATAGCTTTCCCCTTTTTCTCAGCTTTGACTACATCGCTTGTTTTTACTGTGCCATTGAGTGCCTTCTCTTGCTCAGAGGGAAGTGTCATGCATCTCTTGTCATTATGGTCATCCTACCTACATCTTTCACACTGTTCCAAGTCTGCCAATACAACAAACTTTGAAACCATTGGTTTGGGCTTCCACCAACACTTATTGTCAATGTGTTTGTGCTTTTTACAGTATGTGCAAGAACTCACGATAGGTGTTTTCCATTGAATTTTGTATTGTCTCCCCCTGTATGCAGCATCATATCTTCTTAAGTTGGAGATATATACTGGCCTTCTCCACCAGCAGTTACTCGCCTTATGACCCCAAACTCCACAATAAAGGCAATGACCTTGAAATTGCTTCTTCTTGGGTCTACTCACAGCTTGTTTTCTTTTGTTCATTACTTGCTGTGTAGGCAAAGTTGCTGGCTTCTTTGCTTGTGTGACTTTCATTTCAACCACCTTCTTCTCCTTTTTTTTGTTCAGTCGTAGCCCTCTACTAGCTGACTTTCTTTTCTTCCTTCTTGTTTGCCACCCTAGGTTGCTTCTTTAGATCTTCTTTATTCTCAGCTATCTTCTTTTGGTCACAACCTTCTGTTTCAACTTTTGTGGCACATTCTTATTTTCTTTAGCCAATGCAACCTCAGATTGCTGCACTTTCTTTACATTCTTCTCTCCTTTTGCAGAACTTGTTTCTCTTATCATTTCAAACTTTTACAAGTTTTCTTTGCTACTTTTGAGTTGTTGCTGAAGTCTCAGCAACTCTTTCTCCATTTCTTCAATTTTTGAAGCCCTTAAGCTAAGTTCTACTGTAAGGTCTTCACATATTTTGATTTTTCCTTAAATCTTCTCTTCAAGTCAATATACCCAGCCCTTATTTCATCCTATTGACTTTCAGCTTCCTCAGACTTTGCTTCAACTTGTTTTATATGGGCCTTCAACCTTCTTATGGTTCTACCGCTTCTGATTATCTCCTTTGAGGCTGCTTCTAACTCAGCTTCAAGATCTAGTTCTTCTTCATCAACCTCCTCTTCCTCTTTAGAGGTTGAACTACCACCTTGAGCTAATGCCATAAAGGCATGCTCATCTGATGAGTCTTCATTTTCCTCCTCATCAGCTTCTTTTGTCTGATTCACATAACTCTTGAATAAGCCTCTCTTCTTCTCCTGTGAGTTGGCAGTCTTCTTGCTGGATTTCTTTGATTTGAACAATGAACTTCTCCATCTCAAATTCTGCTCATCATCACTATCCTCATCTTCATCATCAAGTTTCACTTTGCATTGAGAAGTTAAGTGTCTAGTCTACCTATAACGATAACATCTCAAGGACAACTTTCCTTTTCCCTTCTTAAACCCCTTTTTGAATTTCCTTATGAAGTAAGCCAATACTTCACCTTCACTTTCTTCCTTATTATCATCATCATC
>JAHLGO010016087.1:0-20848 GCA_020615895.1 Ceriops decandra | reverse complement strand
GGTAAGGGAGAGTCCTTACCACTATGGATGTACGTCACGTTGACGGAACCACGTAAATCTTGTGTGTCCTTAATTTGCTTTACGTTTTGTGTTTTGAATTGAGTTGTGAACGTAGCTAAAGTATCAGCCAACCCATAACCTAACAAAGACCTAAACAAGAACATCGAAATTGTCTATTAGGCAAGGTGTCTGAAAGGTAACTTAGGCACTATTGTGATTAGTAGGTAGCAATAGATCCACCTTAGTCGAGTCTGAGAAAGAGTTCACTTTTAAGAAGAGGTTGAAGTTGTTCACTTTCCTGCAAATTGGGAATTGTGGTGATACTGATTCACCCCCCTCTTAGTATCACATATTAGTAGATCTTAGGGAGAAGTCAGGAACTTCAATTGGTATCAGTGTACAAGTTCACCAATTTGAAGCTTAACAGTTTGGTGTACTAGTTTGAAGGGATCTAGAAGTTTGACTTGTTCAGCATACTGAGAAATGGAAGTTGGTACCAGCACTAGCACCACTTATAGCAAGAATGTTCCAATCTTCAACCGAACCAATTACCACATGTGGAGATTGAGAATGCAAGTGGTATTCACAACCATGGGCATGAACGTGGTGAAATGCATACAGGAGGGTTTTGTGGCTCTAGAAGAAGGTAAAGACCCAACCTCAGAGGAGTTAAGTCAGTTTGAGATAAATGGGAAGGCCTCAAATGTCATCATTTCAACATTGACAGATACTGTGTATGCTAAAGTGATGGACTGCAAATCTGCTAAGGAGATATGGGACAAATTGCAAAAGGTCTATAAAGGTGATGGCAAAATAAAGGAGGCTAAGCTTCAAGTGTTTAAGGAGAGATATGAATCTTTTAGAATGCAGAAGAATGAGACAGTCTAAAAGTTCTTCACCAAGGTTGTTGATGTTGTAAACGATCTTAGAAGTCATAGGAAGAACAAAAAGGACTCATCGATTGTGAAGAAAATTCTAAGAATTCTGCGTGAGAGGTTTGCCTCAAAGGTAGCAACCATAGAGGAGAGTAGAGAGATCTCAATTCTATGTCTCTGCATGATCTCCTGTGCAATCTCATTGCATATGAGATGAGGATAAAGTTAGTTGAAAACTCTACAACAATGAATGTATCAAAGGAGGCAGCTTTCAAAACTATGAAGTACTTGAAGATAAAAGAAGAGGAAGAATCATCCAGTGAGGATGATGATGGTGATGATGAGGAAGAAAGTGAAGGTAAGGTATTGGCATACTTTATAAAGAAATTCAAAAAGGGTTTAAGAAGGGAAAAGGACAGTTGGCCTCGAGATGTTATCGTTGTGGGCAGACTGGACACTTTGCTTCTCAGTGCAAAGTGAAATTTGATGATGAAGATGATAATGGTGATAATGAAGATAAGGATGGTGATGATGAGCCAAATTCAAAATGGAGAAGACCATCATTCAAATCAAAGAAGTCTAGCAAGAAGACTGCCAACCCACAAAAGAATAAGAGAGGCTCATGTAAGAGTTATATGAGTCTGATAAAAGAAGCTAATGAGGAGGAAGATGAAGAATTGTCAGATGAGCATGTCTTTATGGCATTAGCTAAAGGTGGTAGTTCAACCTCTGAAGAGGAAGAGGATGTTGATGAAGAAGAGCTAGATCTTGAAGCTAAGTAGGAAGCAGCTTCAAAGGAGATAATCAGAAGGGGCAGAACCATAAAAAGGTTGGAGGCTCACATAAAACAAGTTAAAGCAAAGTCTGAGGAAGCTGAAAGTCAAAATGATGAAATAAGGGCTAAACATATTGACTTGAAAAGAAGATTTGAAGAACATATCAAAATATATGATAACCTTACAATAGAGCTTGGCTCAAGGACTTCAACAATTAAAGAAATGGAGATAGAGTTGGTGAGACTTCTGCAACAACATAAAAAGAGTGAGAAAAACTTGTAGATGTTTGAAGTGGTAGGAGAAACAAGCTCTGTAAGAGAAAAGAATAATGAGACTTTGCCACAGAAGTTGAAAGAGAAGGCTTGAAGAAAAGAAGACAGTTATCAAACCAATGCCAGAGCCAAAAATGATGTATGTAGTTAAAGAGCAGCAGCACATAGCTGTTACGTCTCAGAAAGAAAAGAAAGTCAGCCAGCAGAGGGCTACAGCTAAACAAAAAAAGGAGAAGAAGGTGACTGAAATGAAAGTCCCACAAGTAAAGAAGCTAGTTACTTTACCTACACAGCAAGTGATGAACAGAAGAAGACAAGCTGTGATTAAACCCAAGAAAAGGCAGTTTCAAGGTCATTGCCTTTATTGTAGAGTTTAAGGTCACATGACAAGTATATTGGTGGAGAAGGCTAGTATATGTCTCTAACTTGAAAAGATACGACGTTGCATATAGGGGGAGACAATACAAAACTTAGAGGAGAACACCTGTCGTGAGTTCTTGCACATACTATAAAAGGCAAGGACACATTGATAAGGATTGTTGGTAGAGGCCTAAACCAGTGATTTCAAAGAACAAGTTTGCTATATTGGTAGGTTTGGAATAGTGTTAAAGGTGCGGGCAGGATGACCATAATGCCAAGAGATGCATGACACTTCTCCCTGAGCAAGAGAAGGCACTCAATGGAACAATGAAAACAAGTGGTGTAGTCAAAGTTGAGAAAAAGGAGAAAGCTATCTTCCAACCAATTCAAAAGAAGGAATATAGAGCAATAAGGGAAGTGACTAATATAGTTGAAATTGCACTAAAGGCTGATTGCAAGGATAAGCAGTGGATCCTTGATAGTGGATGCACTTCACACATGACGGGAGACAAGAGTAAATTATCAAAGCTAAATAAATCAAGAGAAGGAAAAGTCAAGTTTGGCAATGATGATTCACTCAACATCAATGGTCAAAGGTTAGTGAATATTGGAAAAGGAAAGCCGAAAGGTGTTCTGCACGTTGAAGGACTCAAATATAATCTAGCATCTGTCAGCCAACTATGCAACGACGACCACAAAGTGATATTTACAAAAATAGGTTGCCAGGTAAAGTGTAAAGAAGGCAATACTATTGCAGCCGAGAAGAGAACAACTAGAAATTTATATGTGATTGATGAGGATAAGACAAGTAGCTGTTTACTCACCAAAGAAGAAGAAAATCAACTTTAGCATAGGAGGCTGGGACACTTATCACAAAAGAACATGAGGAAGCTGACCACTACTCTTGCAATCAGAGACATTCCTGACCTCAGGGGAGAGAGAGAGAGAGAGAGAGAGAGTATGTTTGCTCAACATGCTTTAAAGGAAAACATGCCAAAAAGTAGTACAAGACCAAAGAGTTTAGTTCTGAAGCAGTGCTTGACATTGTGCATACTGATTTGTGTGGACTAATGAGGACAAAAGGGTTGAAAGGTGAGAGCTACTTCATTTTGTTTGTTGATGATTATTCGAGAAAGACCTACCTCATGTACCTTAAACACAAGTCAGAACTTTTGAATTGCTTCAAGAGATACAGAAGTTTGGCTGAAAATGAGAGTGGAAGAAAGATCAAAGTATTGAGGTCAGATCAAGGCACTGAATTTAGAAATAAAGCTTTTGAAGATTATCTTAAGAAGCATGGAATTCATCATCAAATGATAGCAACAAGAACACCTTAACAGAATGGGGTGGTAGAGAGGAAAAATAGAGTTGTGGTTGAAATGGCAAGGACTCTATTGCTGAAATCCAAACATCCACAAGATTTTGGATAGAAGCAACATTTACACCTATGCATATACTAAATAGAGTATTACTAAGGCCTAATACTGATAAGACTCCATATGAGCTATGGAGTTGGAAGAAGACAACAACGAATTATCTCAGAGTCTTTAGTAACCCATGTTTTGTGAAGAACAAGGAGCAAAACTTGGGAAAATTCAATGCTAGGTCTGATGAAGGCATCTTTGTGGGATACTTAGAAAAGACAAAAGGTTACAGAGTTTTCCTGTACAAGTTAGGAAAAGTGATTACTTCTAGTGATGTGAGAATAGATGAGAACTGGAAAATAATGCAGAATGGAGAAGTTAAGGACAAAGAAGAAGATGACTTCAATGTGGATAAAGAATCAGACCAACCTGAAGAAAAGGATCAAGAAGTAAGTTCAGACTCAGAGAAGAGTGAGTCTGAAGATGAAGAAAGAGATCCTTTTGCAACTAAGATGAGGCAAGGTAGAAGGACAAAGAAAACATGGATTGGTGCTCATCAAGAAGATCAGATCATAAGTGACCTATCAGCAGGAGTTACAACAAGAAGAAAAATTATGGGAGTTATTGGTTTACTCTCACAAGTTGAACTTAAATCTATTAAAGAGGCTATTCAAGACAAAGCCTAGGTCAAAGCTATCAATGAGGAGTTGGATCAAATCGAGAAGAATGGTACATGGGAGCTAGTTCTAAGACCCACTAACAAAAATGTCATAGGAATGAAATGGGTGTTTAGGAATAAATACAATAAAGATGGCAAGGTGGTGAGGAACAAGGCTAGGTTGGTTTGTAAAGGCTACACGCAGATAGAAGGCATAGATGTTGATGAAACTTTTGCACCAGTAGCAAGGTTAGAAACTATCAGAATGTTTCTAGCTTCAGCAGCACACAAGAGGTATATAGTCTATCAGATGGATGTGAAATCCACCTTCCTAAATGGGCTCCTAAAGAAAAGGTGTATATTGAACAACTCAATGAAGTACAAATCAGTGAGGATAAGAATCATGTGTGCAAGCTGAAGAAAGCCTTGTATGGTCTTAAGCAAGCCCCAATAGCATGGTATAATAGGCTGGATGCATACTTAAGAAGGTTGAACTTCAAAAAAGGAACGATTGATAATAACCTATATGTGTTCAACTCAGAGAAAGGCCACCTGATAACCACAGTATATGTGGATGACATCATCTTTAGAGGGGATCACTCTGAGCTATGTCAAGATTTTGCACAGAAGATGAGTAAGGAATTTGAGATGTCATTGATTGCAAAATAATGTACTTTCTTGGATTATAGATAAAGCAGTGTGAAGAAGGTATCTTTATTTCTCAGACGAAATATGCAAAAAGATGCTGAAAAAGTTTGTTATGGAGGATAGCAGACCTATCAGTACCCCTATGACAGTGGGCTGTAAGTTAACAAAAGATCAGGAGGGTAGTAGTACAAGCCCTACAAAATATAGGAAGATGATAGGGAGCCTTCTGTACCTTACAGTATCAAGGCATGATCTTTTGCAAGCTGTGTTCACTACCAGTAGGTTCCAAGTTGATCCTAAGGAATCTTATGTGTTGGCAGTAAAAAGAATCCTAAGGTACCTCAAAGGAACACTGGAAATGGGTTTGTGGTATCCAGCCATGGATTTTATTAAACTACAAGCATATATTGATGCAGACTGGGTAGGAAGTATAAATGACAGAAAATCAACCAGTGGCTGCAGCTTCTACTTGAGTTTAAAGTGTGTTTTATGGTTAAGTAAAAAGTAGAATAGTGTTGCTTTGAGCATAACTAAGGCAGAGTATATGGCTGCTTGTGCAGCATGTACACAAGTGATATGGATGCTAAGACAATTGATAGACTTGGGTGTTGATGTAAAGTTACTAGTGAGTGTACTTTGTAATAATTAAAGTGCTATTGATCTCAACAATAATCCAATTCAACATTCGAGGAGTAAGCATATTGACATCTAGTATCACTTCATCAAAGATCAAGTGGAACAAGGTACAATTTAATTGGAGTATGTTGGCACTAAAGATCAAATTTCAGATATTCTAACTAAACTTCTGTCCACAGAGTTGTTTGAAAAGCACAGATTGAGTATATTTGTGCAGATGCCTCCTTAAGCCTAAAGTTAAGGTGAATCCTCCATATCTACTTTTTGAGTTTTTTAGATTTGTAATTAGTTGGCAAAGGGGGAGAGAAGCAACAGTGCAAGGGGACCTGTTAATAAAGGTGGAGTGCATATTTAGGGGGAGTTGAAATTGCAATTGCTACATAATGGCCTTTGTTATGAGTGTTGCCAACAATTACAAAGGGCGAGATTGTTGTTCCTACAGCCTTGTATGAGTTGTAATTGTTGTCAACTAGGTTTACATGTGCAAGTAAATTGAAGCCACATGGAAGGGCAAAAAGGTAAAACCACACAAAAGGGCAAGAAAGTAAATTTACTGCATAAGCCCTATTAGAGTTTCATGGAGTAAAGTCTATGATGGTCTTGGAAGACAAAGAATAGTGAGTCGGTAATATTAAGCATTCAGCAAAACCTTAACAACCGACCAACCAAAGAGAACACAAAACTCTACATGGAAGAACACCTACAAAAGAAAAGTGCAACCATCGTGAACAGTAGCCGACACGTGAACAGTAGCCTTCAAAATTTAACAGTGTATTCGGCAAGGCAAAACCTAGAGAGAGAAATTGTCAAACACTTGGAAGAGAGAGAAAACGGTAGTTGTCGATTAGAAGGATAGAGACGGTCGACGGCTGGGCTGAACAAAGAACAAAGGTGGATGGCTAAAACAATTGAGCAGCCATCAACGGGAAAGAGAAGAAAACGCAACCATCAACAATCAAAAAATTGAGCAAAAATGGCAAATACATTGGGAGAGAAGGAGGCGGCCGACAGGGGATTGAACGTTGAACGTAAGACGACAAAAAAGTGGTTGAGGAAGGTGACAAGAGAGTGAAAAACCAATCCATCGAAGTGAGAAACCCTACACAGCTGAACAGCCGAAGGTGGGTGGACGACAAAGACTTATACGGCCAGATCGGGAAGAGAGAGAAACCCAATAGCCAAATAGGAGCAGACTGGCAGGAAGAGAGAGAAACCCGACGGTGAATGGAAAAGTGAAATCCAGTAAGAGAGAGAAATTCGGCAGAATGGTGAGAGAAATCTGGCGAGAAGAGAGAGAAACCCGACGGTGAATGGAAAAGTGAAATCCAATAAGAGAGAGAAATTAGGCAGGATGGTGAGAGAAATCTGGCGATAAGAGAGAGAAATATGGCGAGAAGAGAGAGAAATCCAATTAAACAGCAAGAGAGAGAGAAACAGCTAGGTGAGTCGTGAGACAGTGAGATCGTGATGCGTAAGACTGTAAGACGGTGAAAGCAGGAATTATGTGATACAACGTAGAGAAGGAATGTAGCAAAGCATTGAAAGAACTCAACATATTTCTAGACTTCTTCAAGAGAGGTTAGAGAGCGTTGCGATGAACTTCTAAGCAGCAGTGAAGCAGCCTTTCAATTCAATAAAGGCAAGACAAGTTAGAAGAAGGGTAGACACAGTAAGTGACACTCTTTGTGTTGTACTTGCTTAGTAATTGCAATATTGAAAGGAACAGAGAATTAAGATATCCATTGTAACTGGAATTCTTAAGTATAGTGGATTGTCTCGGTAAGAGAGAGTCCCTACCACCGTGGATGTACGTCATGTTGACGAAACTACATAAATCTCGTGTGTCCTTAATTTGCTTTATGTTCTGTGTTTTGAATTGTGTTGTGAATGCATCTAAAGTATCAGCCAACCTATAACCTAACAAAGACCTAAACAAGAACATTTGAATTGTCTATTAGGCAAGGTGTCTGAAAGGTGACTTTGGGGACTATTGTGATTAGTAGGTAGCAATAGATCCACCTTAGTCGAATCTGAGAAAGAGTTTGCTTTTAAGAAGAGGTTGAAGTTGTTAACTTTCCTGCAAATTGTGAATTGTGGTGATACTGATTCACCCCCCTCTGAGTATCACAAACTAGTAGATCCTAATGAGAAGTCGGGAACTTTAAAACATTATTTGTAGCAAAGGGAATTTATCATTCATTATGATCATGAGAGCTTAATGTTCTTGAAATCCCAAAGTAAGTTTAATAGAATACATGCTAAGTGGCTGGACTTTATAGAAATATTTCTTTATGTGATCAAGTACAAACATGGAAAGGATACATTGTTGCCAATGCATTGTTTAGGAGGTACCCATTACTTACTTCATTGCAAACTAAGTTACTTGGTTTTGAATTGCTTAAAGGCTTATATACTAATAATTCTGATTTTGGATATGGAATGCATGTGATAAGTGTGCATTTGGTGATTTTTATAGTTATGAAGGGTTTTTGTTTAAGAGGGATAAATTATATGTGCCTATTTGTTCTATCTGTGAGTTACTTATTAGGGAAACTCACAAGGGTGGTTTATAGGGACTTTAGTGAGTAGAAGACTCTAGATATATTGCATAATCATTTTTATTGTCCTAATATAAAGCATGATGTGCATTCCATTTGTGATAAATACATGACGTATAGGCAAACAAAGGGTAAAGTTAAACCATATAACTTATATACACCTTTACTTGTGCTTAGCCAACTTTGAACTAATATTTCTATAAACTTAGTCTTAAGATTACCAAGGTCTAAAAGTAGTAAGGACAACATGGTTGTTGTTGATGATAGGTTTAGCAAAATGGCTCATTTTGTTGCATGTTTTAAAACTAATGATGTAACACATATTACTGAGTTATTCTTTAAGGAAGTGGTGCATTTGCATAGATTACTAAGAACTATTATTAGTGATAGGGATTTTAAGTTTTTAAGTGATTTTTTGTGCACTTTATGAAATAAATTAGGAACTAGCCTCTTATTTTCTATTGTTACATATCCTTAAACAAATAGACAAACTGAGATAGTTAATAGGATACTCATTACTTTGTTACGTGTTATCATTCAAAATAACTTGAGCTAATGGGAACAATTTTTGCCACATATTGAGTTTGCTTATAATAGATTTGTTCATTCTACTACTTCCTTATTACTTTTTGAAGTTGCTAATGGTTTTAATCCTTTAACTCCTTTGGAGATTTTATTTTTGCATACTAAAGAATATGTTAGCTTTGATTACAAGAAAAAGGTAAAATTTGTAAAAAATTAACATGCCAATGTTTGGGCTAACATTGAAAGGAAGAATAAGCAATATGCTAAGCAAGTTAAACAAAGGTGTATAAAGGTTAACTTTGAACTTGGTGATTGAGTGTGGGTGCATATGAGGAAGAAATGATTTCCCTTACAAAAAAAAAGTCCAAAGTGTAGCCTCAAAGAGATGGAACTTTTCAAGTCTTGGAGAGAATTAATGACAATGCCTATAAGTTAGATTTACTAAGCAACTATGGTAATGTTAGTGCTACTTTTAATGTCACTAACTTATCTTTGTTTAATGTAGGTGATTTGAGGATGAATCCTTTCAAGGAAGGGAGGAATAATGGAGAACAAGGTGCTATTTAAGTGCAACAAAGCAAGTATTCCCAAGATCCTTTGCAAGGAATTAGTAGTCCAATGACTAGGGCAAGGACAAAGAGGATGAAAAAGGATTTACAAGGCTTAATGATGGAGTTACATGACAAAAAGGGTGCTCTAAAAGATTCCAAGGCTATTCAAAAAGTTTTCAATACTACACTAAGGATAATTACTTATATTTATATGCAAGATGATGGATAAGGCTTAAAACTTAAAAAATAAAACTTAGAGCCCGTAATATGAGTCCAAGCTATATAATTAAGTTAAAAAAGAAAGGCTCATTTTGTATGCTAAGTTGTATTAAAGGATTTGTTTTTGTTTTGGGTTATTGGATTTTAAGTTAAGGGTGAATTATATGTAAAAAAGGTTTAACTTCTTGGGTTTATTTGGGCTCGTAAGTCTAGCTAAGTCTTAATACATTAGTTAGAGTTTTTACTTTAACTTTTATACCTAGTTATCATAAGTTATAGTCTTTTTTAAGGATTTCTAATTAAGGTAGATTTGGATTCTTTAATTAGAAAGAACTCTTGTAATTAAGGTTTTTCCTATAAGTATGTTAAGAAACATTTTTTCCTTATAGGATTGTAATATTTACATGTTTATATAAAGGCCACATTTATGTAAAATGGAATCAATAAGATTGAGGTATTTTTCAACAAGTTTTGCTTTGCTTTTTTATGTTATTAAAAGAATACATTGTCTTATCAAAGGAGTGATCAACCTTTATGACGTCTTAAGATTGGGGCTTTTAAGACTTAGTTTCATTAGGATTCTAATTTGATTAACCTAATTTGTTTCCTAACTTTCTTGGGTATGCATAACAAATTGATTTAAGGGTTTTTAAGGCAGGTCACTAAGCAGGTTCTTTATCACATAGGTTCCATGTTATAACAGACCTTTTGTTGTTCCCACAGCCTTGTATGGGTTGTAATTTTTGTCAACTAGATTTAAGTGTGCAAGTAGAAGTGGCTCATATCTCAAGAATTATAGGATAAGTCTAACATGTCAAATAATCTTGTAAAGTGATTTCCTTGGAGTGAACTTGTAGAGGGAATTTAGCATTGCTTAAGTCTTAGTGTGACATAGCATTACTTGAGAAAAATAAATTGAGAAGGAGGATAATGCTGAATTTTGAATGGAACAGTAATATGAAGCCACATGAAGGGGCAATAAAGGAAATTTGTCGCAACTACAGTAAACCCTACTAGGTTTTTTATATAAGGGAGTATATAAACCAAGACTTATCTCTTTTAGGGAGCGACCAGAAAATAGAGTAGATAGCAGACCTGGTATCCGTAAGACCACCCGGAAGAGAAGTTAACAGATCTGGTATCCATGAGACCACCCGTAAGAGAAGACAATAGATCTGGTATCTGTGAGACCACCTAAAAGAGAAGACAGCAGATCTAGTATCCATGAGGCCACCCGTAAGAGAAGACAGCAAACCTGATATCTGTGAGATCACCTAAAAGAGAAGCCAGTAGGCCAGAAACGTGAGGCAGTATTGCTCATGTGAAATGGCAGACCTAAAGCGTGACTGCAAGCCGTGAGATGGTGGAACGGTAAGACCAGGAGTTGGGTGAGACAACCTAAAGAAGAAATTTGGTGTAGCATTTGAGAGAACTCAACGAATTTCCAAATTTCTTCAAGAAAGGTTAGAGAGAGTTTTGGTGATCTTCCAAGTGGTAGTGAAGCAACTTATTCAAATCAAACAAAGACAACATAAGCTAGAAGAAGGATAGACATAGTAAGTAACACTCTTTGTATTGTGATTGCTTTGTATTTGCAATAGTGAAAAGAGTAGAAGATTAAGACATCCATTGTAATCATAAGGGATACCACACTGGTGTTTTCAAGTATAGTGGATTGTATTGGTAAAGGAAGAATCCTTACCACTATGGAGTACGTCACATTAACAGAACCACATAAATCTCTCGTGTCTTTACTTTGAATTTACATTTTGTATTTTGAATTGACTTATGAACACAGCTAAAGAATCATCAAATCCATAACTTCAAAGAAGACCTAATCAAGAACAACTGATTCGTCTAATAGGCAAGGTGTCTGAAAGGTAACTTTAGGAACTATTATGATTAGTAGGTAACAATAGATCTACCTTAGTTAAATATGGGAAAGAGTTTATTTTTGGCATAAATTATCAGAGTTTTTTTAAGGGGTGTGATATTGATTCACCCCCCTCTAAGTATCATAGACTAGTAGATCTTAGGGTGAGTTGGGAACTTCAACTGGTATCAGAGCATAGGTTTACCAGTTTGAAGCTTAAAAGCTTGGTGTATTAGTTTGAAGGGTTTCAGAAGTTTTAACTTGTTCAGCATACTAAGAAATGGATGTCAGTACCAGTACTAGCACTACTTACAGTAAAAAGGTTCCAATCTTCAACAGAACCATCTACCATATATGGATAGCGAGAATGTAGGTAGTATTTGCAACCATGGGCATGAATGTGGTGAAATCTATATAGGAGGGTTTTGTGCCTCCAGAAGAAGGTAAATATCTAACCCCAAAGCAATTAAGGCAGTTTGATATCAATGGGAAGGCCTCAAATGTCATCATTTTAGCATTGATAGATGTTGAATATGCTAAAGTTATAGACTGCAAATCTGCTAAAGAGATATGGGACAGATTGCAAAAGGTCCATGAAGGTGATGACCGAATGAAGGAGGCCAAGTTTCAAGTTTTTAAGGAGAGATATGAATCCCTCATAATACAGAAGAATAAGACAGTCCAAGAGTTCTTCAACTGGGTTATTGATGTTATAAACAACCTTAGAAGTTATGGGAAGAACAAGAAGGACTTATTTATTGTAAAGAGAATTCTAAGAATTCTGCTTGAGAGGTTTGCCTCAAAGGTGGCAACAATAGAGGTGAGTAAAGATCTCAATTCTATGCCACTGCATGATCTCTAGTGCAATCTCATTGCATATGAGATGAGAATAAAGTTAATTAAAAGCTCCTCAACATCAATGCAACCAAAGGAGGCAGCTTTTAAAGCTATGAGACACTTGAAGATAAGAGAAGAGAAAGAATCATCCAGTGAAGATGATGATGGTGTTAAGGAAGAAAGTGAAGGTGAAATGTTGGCTTAATTCACAAGGAAGTTTAAAAAGGGGTGTAAGAAGGGAAAAGGATAGTTGTCCTTGAGATGTTATTGGTGTGGGTAGATTAGATGCTTTACTTCTCATTGCAAAGTGAAACTTAATGATGAAAATGAGGATGGTGATGTTGAGCAGAATTCAAAATGGAGAAGACATCATTAAAGTCAAGGAACTTCAGTAAGAAGACTGCTAACCCACAGAAAAAGAAGAGAGGCTCATTCAAGAGCTATATAAGCCAAACAAAAGAAGCCGATGAGGAGGAAGATGTAGACTTATCAAATAAGCATACTTTTATGGCATCAGCTCGATGTGGTAGTTCAACCTCTGAAAAGGAAGAGGAGATTAATGAAGAAGAACTAGATCTTGAAGCTGAGTTAGAAGCAGCTTTAAAGGAGATAATCAGAAGGGGTATAACCATAAGACGATTAGAGGCCCATATAAAAAAAATTGAAGCAAAGATTAAGGAAGTAGAAAGTCAAAAGGATGAAATAAGGGCTAAATATATTGACTTGAAGAGAAGATTTGAAGAACAGATCAAAATATGTAAAGACCTTACTATAGAGCTTGGCTCAAGGACTTCAACAATTGAAGAAATGGAGATATTGTTATTAAGACTTCAGCAACAACTCAAGAAGATTGAGGAGAACTTACAGAAGTTTGAAGTGGTAGGAGAAACAAGCTCTGCAAAAGAAAAGAAGAATTAAGAGGAAGTGTAGCAATCTAAGCCTACACTGCCTAAAGAGGATGAGACTTTGCTACAAAAGTAGAGAAGATAACTGAAGAAGAGAAGACAGTTATCAAACCAAAGCTAGGGCCAAAAATGATTTATATGGTTAAAGAGTAGCAACCTATAGCTACTACATCTCAAAAAGAAAAGATTGATCAATTAGGAATAGTAAAGGCTGAAAATAAAGAAGATTTGAATAAGCAACCTAGGGTTGCATATAAAATTGAAGAAAAGAAAGTCAGTCAGCCAAGGGCAATGGTTGAATAGAAGAAGAAGAATAAGGTAGCTGAAATGAAAGCCACACAAGCAAAGAAGCCAACAACCTTGCCTATACAGCAAGTAATGAACAAAAGAAAATAAGTTGTGATTAGACCCCAGAAAAGGCAGTTTTAAGGTTATTGTCTTTATTGTGGAGTTTAGGGTCATAAGGCAAGTAAATGCTGGTGGAGAAGGCTATTATATGTCTCTAACTTAAGAAGATCCGATGCTACATATAGGGGGAGACAATACAAAATTTAGAAGGGAACACCTGTCGTGAGTTCTTGCACATACTGTAAAAAGTAAGGACACACTGACAATGATTGTTGGTGGAAGCCCAAACCAGTGGTTTTAAAAAACAAGTTTGCTATATTGGCAGACTTGGAAAAGTGTGAAAGGTGCGGGCAAGATGACCATAATGCCAAGAGATGCATGACACTTTTCCCTGAGTAAGAGAAGGCACTCAATGGCACAATGAAAGTAATCGGTCCAGTCAAAGATGAGAAAAAGGAGAAAGTTATCATCAAGCTAGTTTAAAAGAAGAAATATAAAGTTAAAAAGGAGGTGACTAATATAACTAAAATTGCACTAAATGCTGACTACAAGGATAAGCAGTGGATCCTTGATAGTGGATGCACTTCACACATGATAGGAGACAAGAGTAAATTATCAAAGCTGAACACATCAAGAGAAGGCAGAGTCGAGTTTGGCAATGATGATTCACTCAACATCAGTGGTCAAGGATCATTACATATTAGAAAAGGAAAGTTGAAAGATGTTTTGCACATTGAAGGACTCAAATATAATCTAGCATCTGTCAGCCAACTATTCAATGAAGACTATAAAGTGATATTCACAAAAATAGTTTGCCAAGTAAAGAGTAAAGAAGGCAATACTGTTGTAGCCGTGAAGAGAACAGCTAGAAATTTTTATGTAATTGATAAGGACAAGACAAACAGCTGTTTACTTACAAAAGAAGAAGTGTATATCGAATAACCAAATGGAGGACAAATTAGTGTAGAACATGTGCAAGCTGAAGAAAGCCTTGTATGGGCTTAAACAAGCCCAAAAGCATAGTACAGTAGGCTGGATGCGTATTTGATAAGGTTGAACATTAGAAAAGGAACAGTTGATAATAACCTATATGTGTTCAACTCAAAGAAAGGCCAGTTGATAACCATAGTATATATAGATGACATCATCTTTAGCAGGGATCACTCTGAGCTATGCCAAGAATTTGCACAGATGTCATTGATTGGAGAAATAACTTACTTTCTTTGATTACAGATAAAATAGTGTGAAGAAGGTATTTTTATTTCTCAGACAAAATATGCCAAAGAGATGCTGAAAACGTTTGGCATAGAGGATAATAGACCTGTTAGTACCCCTATCACAATAGGTTGTAAGTTAACAAAAGATCAAGAAGAAAGGAGTACAAGCCCCACAGAATACAAGAAGATGATAGGGAGCCTTTTGTACCTTACAACATTAAGGTCTGATCTTATGTAAGCTATATGCATTATTAGCAGATTCCAAGCTGATCCTAAGATACCTCAAAGGGACACTAGAAATGGTTTTGTGGTATCTTACTATGGATTCTGTAAAACTACGAGCATACACTGATACAGACTGGGCAGAAAGTATGAATGACAGAAAATCAACTAGTGGCTGCAGCTTCTACTTGGGTTAAAAGTGTATTGCATGGTTAAGTAGAAAGCAAAATAGTGTTACTTTAAGCATATCTAAGGCTGAGTATATGGCTGCTTGTGTAACATGTACTCAGGTGATATGGATGCAAAGACAATTGGCAAATTTGGGTGTTAAAGTGAAGTTACCAGTAAGTGTACTTTGTCATAATCAAAATGCAATTGATCTCAGCAAGAATCCAGTTCAACATTCAAGGAGCAAGCATATTGACATCCGATATCACTTTATCAAGGATCAAGTGGAAAAGGGCACAATTCAGTTAGAGTATGTTAGCACTAAAGATCAAATCTCAGATATTCTAACTAAACCTCTGTCCATAGAGCTATTTGAAAAGCATAAAATGAGTCTATTTGTGCAAATACCTCCTCAAGCCTGAAGTTCAGGTGAATCCTCCATCTCTACTTTGCATGTTTTTTAAATTTGTAATTGGTTGGCAAAGGCAAAGAGACACAACAGTGCAAGGGAGTTGTTAAGGAAAGGGGAGTGCATATTTAGGGGGAGTTGTAATCCATCTGCTTCTGGATTATTACTCTAAGAAGATTATGATGGACCGCTACATAATGGTTCTTGTTATGAGTGTTGTCAACAATTATAAAGGGGGAGATTGTTATTCCCACATCCCTGTATGGGTTGTAATTGTTATCAACTAGATTTAGGTGTACAAGTAGAAGTGGCTCATATCTCAGGAATTATAGGATAAGACTAGCATGTCAAATAACCTCGTAAAGTGATCTCCTTGGAATGAACTTGTGAAGAGAGTTTAGCATTGCTTAAGTCTTAGTGTGATAGCATTGCTTGAGAAAAATAAATTAAGAAGAAGGATGATGCTAAGTTTTGAATAGAATAGTAATATGAAACCACATGAAGGGGCAAGAAATGAAATTCAATTTTGAATGGAACAATAATATGAAGCCAAATGGAGAGGCAAGAAATGAAATTCACTGCAGCTACAGTAAACCCTACTAGGGTTTTCATATGAGGGAGTATATAAGTCAAGACTTATCTCTTTTGGAGAGCGACCAAAAAATAGAGCAAACAACAGACCTAGTATCTGTGAGACCACCCAGAAGAGAAGACAATAGATCTGGTATCTGTAAGACCACCCGAAAGAGAACAAAGCAGATTTGGTATCCATAAGAGCACTCGTAAGAGAAGATAGCAGACTAAGTATCCGTGAGACCACCCAGAAAAGAAGCCAACAGACCAGAAACATAAGGCAAGCCGAGAATCATGAACTAGTACACTAGAAGCATGAGGCAGGCTGAGAAATGTAAACCAACAGACCAAAATGACCCACTAAGCATGACAAACTAGAATATGCGATGAGGACTGACAAACTAGAACGACCCACCTAGCGTGACAAACCAGAACAATGCACTAGGCATGACAAACCAAAATATGTGATGAGGCATGATAGACCAGAATGTGCGACAGGGTGTGACATACCAAAACGTGCTATGAGGCATAAGAGCAGATCAAAAAAGGGAGAGACATGAACCAGAAAAACTAGAAGCATAAGGCAGGCCGAGAAACGTGAACCAACAAAACTAAAAACATGAGCTAGGCTAGATGTGAAACGGTAGACTGCAGGCTAAGAGACTTGAAATGGCAATTCGTGAGACATGAAATGACAGACCAATAGTGTGAGGCAAGTTGTGAGATGTGAAACGATAGACCTAAAGTGTGAGTGCAGGCCGTGAGACGATGAGACAATGAGACCAAGAGTTGGGTGAGATAACCTAGAGAAGAAATTCGGTGTAACATTTGAGAGAACTCAACGAATTTCCTGATTTCTTCAAGAGAGGTTAGAGAGAGTTTTGGTGATCTTCCAAGCGGTAGTGAGCAGCCTATTCAAATCAAATTGAGGCAACACAAGCTAAAAGAAGGGTAGACACAGTAAGTGACACTTTTTGTATTGTGATTGCTTTGTATTTACAATAGTGAAAGGAGTAAAAGATTAAGAAATCCATTGTAATCATAGGGGATACCACACTAGTATTCTCAAATATAGTGGATTATCTCGGTAGAGGAAAAATGCCTACCACCATGGAGTACGTCAAATTGACAGAACCACGTAAATCTCTCATGTCCTTACTTTGAATTTACATTCTGTATTTTGAATTGAGTTGTGAACATAACTAAAGAATCATCAAACCCATAACCTAAAAGAAGACCTAGTCAAGAATAACAAATTAGTTTAATAGGTAAGGTGTTTGAAAGGTAACTTTAGGAACTATTGTGATTAGTAGATAACAATAAATCTACCTTAGTTAAATCTAGGAATGAGTTCATTTGTGGCTCAAATTATTAAAGTTTTTTTAAGGGTTGTGATATTGATTCACCCCTCCTCTTAGTATCACAAACTACTAGATTCTACGATGAAGTTGAAAACTTTACCTTTATTATAATATGTTGTGAGTTTTCTTTTTCTTTTTTTCTTTCTTTAATGGCGGCCTTATCATCAATTAAATAAACACCACATATTTTGGAGATTAAGTATATAGTGTTTGATTCTTAAATGTGAATATTAATTAAAATTACTTAATTTTCTATCTTTATTTAAATTGATTGCTTTATAAATCTTTTTTCTTTTTCATAAACAACCAAATTTAAATTGCCTTCATTTGTAATAATGTTAAACAACACATGTATTTGAATCAAAATATCTAACATTTGTGATAATGGGTCATAAATCCAATATATGGACATTTGCTTATACTAGAATATCTCACAAACTAGTCAAAAACATCATTTTAATTTTGTTTCATTGTATAATCCTTTCACTTGAATTTTGCTTTATTCACATAATGACTTTATGAGTAATTATATAGATTTAATTTGTTAATTATCTCATGATACATTTATTTTTTGGTGTTTTAGTATAAAAGCCAAAATAACAAAGAACAAGGTACCATTTAAGTGCAACAAAGCAAGTATTTCCTATATCCTTTGCAAGAAATCAGTGGTCCAATAACTAGAGTAAGAAGAAAGAGGATGAAAAAAGCTTTATAAGGCTTAATCATGAAGCTATATTACAAAAAGGGTGCTCCTAAAGATTCCAAGATTGTTCTAAAAGTTTTCATTGTCACACCAAGGATGATTACTTATCTTTATGTGCAAGATGACAAACAAGGCTTAGAACTCGAAAAACAAAACTTAGAGCCCATGATATAAGTCCAAGTTGTACGACCAAGTTATGAAAAGGCTCAATTGCATGCTAAGTTATATTAATGGGCCTAATTTTGTCGAATTTGGTCACTTAATTCTTACTTAATTCCAATTATAATTAAGAGAACATAAGATAAATAATAAGAAAATATGAAGTAAGTGTTATAAATCAATTTATGAAAAAAATAATATAAAAAAAGGTAAAGAGAAAGCATATGCACAATGATCTATAATATTTCAACTCAAATTAAAAGCCTATATCTACTCCTTGAGTTTCCTACTTTAAGAGTTCAATTTACTAATCAATTTGTTTTTTTTTTTTTTTTTTGGTAAGGTGATAACAACCCTTCACAACTTGGTTCTGTAAAACATTCACAAGAATACATAAATTCTTCACAATACTTGGAGATGTATATTCTAACATTTTACTCTTGAGCATTCTTCTTCTTTTACAATATCAATTATTCATTTTTAAAGCTTTTAGTCTTAAATTTTCTCTTTTAATGACATTTCTCTTTATCTTTCATTTTTCACCAAATGTTTTATTTAAGGTGTTCGAGATATCTAACAAAAAAGTTCCAATAGACATAGAGATGCAATTAGTTATTATGAGTTGATTTCTTTTTATAAAAAATTAGACACAATCTAAACCATAAACAAAAAGCTTTTCCTTCTAAGACATCAATTGACAACGACATTTAGATTAGTCAAGTAGTTAGAAATCTTTGTAACTATCTTATGTTTATGCATTTTATGCCTTGTCATCACATTAATAGACTAGCTTATATGGCCTTAAAGATTTTATTTTCATAAAGATTTCAAGTTGTAACTTTTACTTTTCACAACTTGAAACTTTTTTACATGTTTAGTCAACCTTGACAACTAATTTGATTGACCAATCTAAACTTTTGACAAAATCTAGCTTTCTCTAACTTAAAACTCTTCTTTGTGTTAAGTCAACTATAACAATTGGTATAATTAATTGGTTAAAACTTTTTGTAAATTTTATGCTTTCATTCTATTTTTCTTATGCTATCTCCAATTGATAGGTTTGGTCAATTGGTTCCAAATTTTTGTCAGCTTTTAAATCTCTTTGATTCTTTCATTGATTAGTTGAGATCTTCCAAAATCTTAACTAATATCTTTTAAAAAATGAAGATTTGACAAAAACTGTAAGATTTTTGACAATGATTAACTCATTTGAAATTAGAAATTCAAATATCTTTACAAATATAAAATAAAACAAAAATAAATGTCAATACCATGATCAAATCATGTATAATTATGATCAATCATAAATAAATGACTTAATCAACCAAATATAAAATGATAATACAAATGAATACTTAATTAAGTATAAGGGATATATTAAAACATAATATAATACATATGATCCTAATAATTTCAACATTACAATGGAACAATGAAATTTTACATTTAAGATTATCTATTCCATGTTTTAATTCCTTTTAAAAAAGGGTCTATTATAAGTACCTTATTGAATAAATAGATCAAAATAATTATAGAGTAGTTATTATCGAGAAAACATAAATAATAATTATTAAGAATAATTAATTAAAAAAAAGGCTATAAAGGTATACACAAAAACAAAATGGTAATAAGGATAACAATTAGCTAATAAGGGAAAACAACACTTAAGGTGACATAAAATAGTAATGCCAAGCATGAGCATGGGCCATGATAGAAGAGAGAAATCAAAATGCTTCATAGCTTCTTCATTTCATCATATTTTCTAATTTTCACTTGATATCTTTTCCACTTCTTAAGGGAAGGCAAAATACTCAATTCTTTTTTACTTCATGGTTGTCTTTTTCACTTTTTCATAACTTTTCCATAAATTAAAGTAGCTTAAGTGTAGAAATTGGTAATAAGAATGAGGAAAAAAATTGAAAGAAATGGAGGAGAAGTGTGCAACATGGTATGCCCATGTCACAAAAGTAGTGTATAACAATAATAATAATAATGATAATGATAATAATAAAATACTAGCTTTGTTAATTGCACTACTAGCTTTGTTAATTTCATTAGAGAAAAAAAAATCTTTGTTCATGGGTGCATTATTTTTTTCCCTTCATTCAATAAAACCAAGCAAAGAAATACCATTATGCACATCTTAAGTTAAATTGATTGTAATTGTGATGACACTTGTGTGTCATTTGTGCACTTATTTGCATACCACTATGCCTATGAAGAATGCATAGGCAATCTCCAAAACCTTTTAGTATTTTCACACTTGGTTTCATAATCACAACATTATTAGTTTAGTATTACAAGTAACCCACTTATTTAATTAAAAAGACCAAATTAGAGAAAATAGGCATTTAAAGATAAGTGAAAGGAGGCACTTCCATAAAAGTAAATGATTTATTCCAATATGCACAATAAGGAACTATGTCCATAAAAATCCTTACATGAACCAAGGCATCTAAGTTTTGAATAAATATATCTAACAAAAATTAATAAAAAATGTAAAAGTCATTGGCCTCAAGTGATGAAAGAATAATTAATACTTGTATTCATTAATAAATATATCTTTACTTCAATGGATAAGAAGATGATGAATTATAAGACTATTTGAGAACCAACAAAATCATTAATTAC
>JAHLGO010015927.1:0-31779 GCA_020615895.1 Ceriops decandra | reverse complement strand
AGTGAGTCTGAAGATGAAGAAGAGATTCTCTTGCAACTAAGACTATGCAAGAGAGAAAGACAAAGAAAACATGGACCAGTGCTCATCAAAGAAATCAAATCATAGGTGACCTATCAGTAGGAGTTACAACAAGAAGAAGAATTGTGGGAGCTACTGCTTTACACTCACAAGTTGAACCTAAATCTGTTGAAGAGGCTGCAGAAGACAAAGCCTAGGTCAAAGCTATCAATAAAGAGCTGGATCAAATTGAGAAGAATGAAACATGGGAGCTGGTTCCAAGACCCACTAATAAGAATGTCATAGGAACGATATAAGTGTTTAGAAAAAAACACAATGAAGATGGCAAGGTGGTGAGGAACAAGGCTAGGCTGGTTTGCAAAGGCTACACTCAGATAAAAGGAGTAGATGTTGATGAAACTTTTGCACCAGTAGCAAGGTTGTAAACTATTAGAATGTTTTTAGCTTTGGTAGCACATAAGAGGTATAAAGTTTACCAGAAGGATGTAAAATCAGCCTTTTTGAATGGGCTCTAGAAAGAAGAAGTGTATATTGAACAACCCAATGGAGTACAAATCAGTGAGGATGAGACACTCGTGTGCAAGTTGAAAAAAGCCTTGTATGGCCTTAAACAAGCCCCACAAGCATGGTACAGCAGACTAGATGCGTATTTAAGAAGGTTAAACTTCAGAAGAGGAACAATTGATAATAACCTATATGTGTTCAACTTAGAGAAAGGCCAACTAATAATCATAGTATATGTAGATGACATCATCTTTACAGGGGATCACTCTGAGCTATGCCAAGAATTTGCACAGAAGATGAGTGAGGAATTTGAGATGTCATTAATTGGAGAAATGACTTACTTTCTTGGATTACAGATAAAACAGTGTGAAAAAGGTATTTTTATTTCTTAGACAAAATATGCCAAAGAGATGCTGAAAAAGTTTGGCATGGAGGATAGCAGACCTGTCAGTACCCCTATGATAGTAAGCTACAAGTTAACAAAAGATCAAGGAGCAAGGTGTACAAGCCCCACAAAATACAGGAAGATGATAAGGAGCTTTTTGTATTTTACAACATCAAGGCCTGATCTCATGAAAGCTGTGTGCATTACCAGTAGATTCCAAGATGATCCTAAGGAATCTCATATGTTGGCAGTGAAAAGAATCCTATGATACCTCAAAGTGATACTGAAAATGGGTTTGTGGTATCCTGCCATGGATTCTATAAAACTATAAGCATACACTGATGTAGATTGGGTAGGAAGTACAGATGACAAAAAATCAACCAGTGGCTACAACTTCTACTTGGGTTCAAAGTGTGTTGCATGGCTAAGTAGAAAGCAAAATAGTGTTGCTTTGAGCATAGCGGAGGCTAAGTACATGGTTACTTGTGTAGCATGTACTTAGGTGATATGGATGCGAAGATAATTGGCTGATTTGGGTGTTGAAGTAACGTTATCAATGAGTGTACTTTGTGAAAATCAAAGTGCAATTGATCTCAGCAAGAATCCAGTTCAACATTCAAGGAGCAAGCATATTGGCATCCGGTATCACTTTATCAAGGATCAAGTGGAAGAGGGCACAATTTAGTTGGACTATGTTGGCATTAAAGATCAAATCTCAGATATTCAAACTAAACCTCTGTCCACAGAGTTGTTTTAAAAGCACAGAATGAGTCTATTTGTGCAAATGCCTCCTCAAGCCTAAAGTTTAAGTGAATCCTCCATCTCTACTTTATGAGTTTTTCAAATTTGTAAGTGGTTGGAAAAGGAGGAGAGAAGCAACAGTGCAAGGGGAGTTATTGAGGAAGAGGGAGTTGTAATCTATCTACTTCTGGATTATTACTCTAAGAAGATTATGAAGGATTGCTGCATAATGGCTTTTGTTGTGAGTGTTGCCAACATTTATAAAGGGGGAGATTATTGTTCCCACAACCTTGTATTGGTTGTAATTGTTGTCAACCAGATTTAAGTGTACAAGCAGAAGTGGCTCATTCAAGCATTCAAGGATTTTTAGTAGAAAGAAAAGAGCAAGAAAAATAAATTAAGAAGGAGGATAATGCTGAACTTCAATGAATGGAATAATAATATGAAGCCACATGGAAGGGCAAGAAAGGAAATTCATTGTAGCTACAGTCAACCCTACTAGGGTTTTCATAAAAAGGAGTATATAAACCAAGACTTATCTCTTTTGGGGTAGCCACCATAAGATAGTGAAACATGTGAGAGTAGAGCAAAAAGAGAGGACATGAGACCTAGAGAAGGGAAGATGTTAGAGTATACTAGACATGGAAACCGTGAGACGTGAGAGTAGATCAGGACTAGAGAAGACATGAGACCAGCGAAGCGTGCAATGGGTGAGACCAGAACAAAACGGTGAGACTTGGAAACATGAGAGACCGTGAGATGGGGAGATGGTGAGACCAGGAGATGGGTGAGACCGTGAGACGGTAAGACCAGGAGTTGTGTGAGACAACTTAGAGAAGAAATTTTGTGAAGCATTTGAGAGAACTCAACATATTTTCAGATTTTTTCAAAAGAGGTTAGAGAGTATTTTGGTGATCTTCCAAGTGTTAGTGAAGCAGCCTATTCAAATCAAATAGAAGCAAGACAAGCTAAAAGAAGGGTAGACATAGTAAGTGACACTCTTTGTATTATGATTGCTTTGTATTTGCAATAGTGAAAAGGAGTAGAAGATTAAGACATCCATTGTAATCATAGGGGATACCAGACTAGTATTCTCAAGTATAGTGGATTGTCTAGGTTGAGGAAGAATCCTTACCACCGTGGAATATGTCACATTGATAGAACCACGTAAATCTCTTGTGTCCTTGCTTTGAATTTACATTCTATGTTTAGAATTGAGTTGTGAACATAGCTAAAGAATCATCAAACCCATAACCTAAAAAAGACCTAATCAAGAACAACCAATCTGTTTAATAGGCAAGGTGTCTGAAAGGTAACTTTGGGGACTATTGTGATTAATTGGTAACAATAGATCTACCTTAGTTGAATTTGAGAAAGAGTTCACTTTTAAGAAGAGTTTGAAGTTGTTCACATACCTGTATATTGATGAGAGCTAAAGTATTAAAGAAGTAGAATACTTTGGCTTAAATTATGATAGATTTTTTAAGCGGTGTGATACTGATTCACCCCTTTCTCAGTATCATACACTAGTAGATCCTAGAGTGAAGTTGGGAACTTCAGGTCGAATGTAAGAGTTTGTATAGGTGTTCTCTTTTGCATTGCTTGACTGGGCAGCAATGGATGGCATGATCTCTTCTTCATTCATTGATCAAGCAGCAATGTCAAGCAATCCTTAGTAGTGTATCCAACCCTTTCACATCTTCCACAGATTTCTCTCAACAAAGCAAGCTTATTTCTCAGTGAAATATGACTTTTTTTCCACCTGAGACTACCTCCTCACTTGATAGAGTCTCCACCTCAACTCCTGCCTCACACTTTTCTTCATTATAGGCTAAATGTTGCAACAAGTATTAGTCTTGTTTCCATACGTACCACAGTTCTAACAAAATCCTTTAAACCTGGATTCACTTCTCTAACCAAGTCCATGTCTCTTTTCTTTAGCAATTGGTGTGGTAGTCTTCTCTCCATCTATGACAGCTTGTCTCCTTTGGTTTAAAGTCTCCACCACATCTTTGCTAACCCAGTTTAACTTAGGTTGGTCTCTCTTTTCCATCACATCATTGTTCTTGCTTTCAGGCACAAACGTAATCTTCTTCTTTTCTTCTACCTTCTTACTTGGCTTCTTAATGTACCCAAATCCTTTCTTTCCCATGGAACGAGGTCTTTGATTACTTAGACACTCATCCAACTTTCTAGTAGCATCCTCCTTGGTGACACTTGTGATGATGACTCTCCTTTCATTTCCATGGCCTGCATAAAGCTTTCTTCATGCTTCTGTAGCTTAGACTCGGCCTTGTGAAGCTTAGCTTGCAAAATCAGCACCGCTTGCTCTCATGCAATCACTTTAGTTCCAAGATCTTTATATATCTTACCTTGCTCAGCCTCAAGTATGATTAGCTCTTCAATCCTCTTCAAGTACTCCTCTTCTTTTACTTCAAACTCCTTTTCTTTCACTTGGAAATTAGATTCATTAACAATAGAATTTTCATATAGATTCTTGAGATGCTTTACTTTTCTTTTCAGCTTACTATTTTTTTGCAAACAAGCTCTCAACTCATTCTCAAGTTGCTACAACAACTCATCCACTTCCTCTTCTTTTGATTCCACCCTACTTGAAGATTTTTTGTCATCATTTACTTGAGCAACCAGCACATCCTTTGTAGCATCATCATCAGAATCATCATCTTCTTCTTCAAAATCCTCTTTATCCAACTTACTCAAATAATTTCTTCTATTGGATCTAAAGAATTGCTTTTTCCCTTTGGCACTTGAATTTCCAGCTTTAAGATAACTAGATTTCTTTGTTCTCCACCTTGGGGTAGGCTTATCATCATCATCATCACTACATGCTTCTATTCTCTTTGGGCAGTCCACGGCAAAGTGCCCTATATCTTCACAACTAAAGTACTTCAAGGGTAATTTTCCCTTGTACTTTCCTTATCTTTTCCTTAAGTTCCTAGTGATGTATGCAATGACTTCATCTAGCTTAGTATCACTATCTTTCTTTTTAGAGTTGCTATCGAACTCTTTTTCATGGTCTTTAATTTTTAACTTCTTCATTGCCTTGAATTCCAGCTCCTTCTCCACTTTAGCCTTTTTTTTTTCTTTCTTCATTGGGGCTATTCTTATTTCATAAGCCACTAATATGCTATGCACGTCATCTAAGGGCAACCTATCTAGATCTCTAACTTTTAAAGAAGACACTTTGGCATTGTAAGCTTTTGACAAAGTCCTGAGTATTTTCCTTACCAAAGTGGCATCGTGGATCTTATCTCCATAGCCTTTGTGGCACACTTGGTATACCCTTCTGAATGTGCAAGGATGTGCTACTATTGTTGATATACCTTCCTAAACATGCAAGAATGTGCTGCTGATGCTAGTATACCCTCATGGACTTGCAAGGATGTTTGCTGTTGCTAGTATACCATCTTGACAGTGTAGGGACGTGTTGTTGGTGCTAGTACACCATCCTAGACATGCTACTACTACTAGGAAGCCTCTTGGATGTGCTGCTGGTGTAGGGAAACCTCTTGGATGTGCTGTTGCTCTCTTCTTCGCTAGCTATCTTGCCTTCATTCCTTGGTGCCTGCTGCACTCTCCTTGGTTGGCTGCCCCTTGCTTTCTTTCTTTCTCTCTTTGGCCAATTGCACCTTGCTTGGTAGATGCCTCCTTTTTGTTGTTCACCTCTCTTTTTCCTTAGGTTTGCCACTCACCTCTCTCTTTGGTCAACTCTCTTAATTTTTTACAGCACATCCCCTTCTTGCAAGACACATAGGGGTATTTATAGAGCCCTAAGATTAGGGCTACATGATCATTAATGGTCATCGTTAATTCCTACATGTTGCCCTACAATCAACAACTAGATTTGATTCATAAAATTTAGGGTCAATGGTCAACATTAACTTCCTAAAATTTAGGGTCAACAGTTCATGGTCAATGGTCAATGGTCAATCTTGACCCCTAAAATTTAAGGTCACAGTTAATGTTGACTCCTCAATGCTAGGATTGACCTATCATTATGATTTCTCCTAATGACTTCACTACATCTCAATGGCATTCATAATATCAAAACAATACATATAATCATGTGAGATAGTGTTGACAACAAATCCAACATTAACCATTAATGATAGGCTTAAAACTCCTTTACTTTCACCTAAAGATCAGATTCCTCAACAACAAAATTTTCATATAACTTCTTGAGATGCTTTACCTCATTTTCTAACTTGTTTCTATGCAAATAGGCTCTCAATTCATTCTTAAGTTATTGAACCAACTAATCCTCTTCCTCATCACTTAAAGATTCTTGATCATCATCTACTTAAGTGACCAGCCTCATCATCGGAATCATCACCAACTTCTTCTTCAGAATCCTTTCATCCAACTTGCTCAAAATATTCCTTCTTTTGGATTTGAAGAATTTCTTTTTCCCTTTAGTACTTGAATTCTAGCTTTAGAATAGCTAGATTGCTTTGTTATCCTCTTTAGGACTAACTCATCATCATCATTATTGTTTGCTTCTCCACGGTGAAGTGTCCAATAGCTCCACACCTGAAGCACTTCAAGGGTAATTTTTACTTCCTTTTTCCTTTCCTCATATTCTTGGTGGTGTATGTCATGACTTTCTCCAGTATCACCATCTTCTTAAAAAAACTGCTGTCAAATTCTTCTTCTTGGTCTTTAATCTTTAGTTTCTTCATTGCCTTCAAGGCCAACTACTTCTCCACCTTGAACTTCTTTTCTTTCTTCATTAGGGCTATTCTCATTTTATAAGTCACCAATATGCTAAGGGTAACTTGTCTAAGTCTTTATTTTCTATAGAGGAAACCTTGGCATTGTGAACTTCTGGTAAGGTCCTAAGTATCTTCCTTACCACATTAGCATCATTGATCTCCTCTCTATAGTCTCTAATGGAGCACACAATTTCGTTGACTCTTATGAAGAAGGCATCCACAGATTCATCATTCTATATCTTTATGTCTTCAAATCTGCTCCTTCAGATTTTTAACTTGGCTTCCTTCACAACTTTGTCTTCTTTATAAATGTTCATTAATTTGTCCCAAATTTGTTTGGTTGTTTTGCACCTTATCACTTTGGTGAATTCTTTATATGACAAAGAGGCATATAAGGCATTTCTCACCTTAGCAGGCATCATAACATCATATTTAGTAATAGGATGAAGCCATTAACAATAGACTTAAACACATCAAGACCAAGTGACATCAGATATGGGAGTATTCTATTATTTTGTAACTGATAATTCTGTCCATTAAAAGTGGGAATGCCCTTATCGTTAACACTGTTCAAGCTATCCATGATATTAATTAGTAAAGATTCACAGCAGCAATAAACACTGTCAGATCAAAGCAGATAAATTAGATCAATAGAGGAAATAGTTTCTGATACCACTTGATGAAAACCCTTTTAGGTCTCACACTAAGAGAGGAAGGGGGTGAATCAATATGAGACGCTCATTTTCTATATATCTTTTCAGATTTAACCTCTGTGACTTGTTATAGTTAATGATCAAATTTTTATCTTCCTTCTTTATGTGAGAGTGGCTGTAGGATATCTATCAAATGCAAGCACCCAAGAACACACAGTAATTTTTACATGGTTCACCCATAATGTGTAAGTGTTGTTCCCACAGCCTTGTATGGGTTGTAATTGTTGCTGACTAAGTTTAAGTGTGCAAGAAAGTAAAGCCACATAGAAGGGTAAGAAGGTAAATCCACATGAAAGGGCAAGAACATAAATTGGCTACGTAAGCCTTATTAAGGTTTTATGGAAGAGATATATAAAGACCTTGGAAGACAAAAATAGGGTAAGGCCAACACAATTGCATACACGGTAAAAAGAAGAGAGTTGGTAATATTGAGCATTTAGAAAAACTGAGACAATCGACCAACCAAAGAGAACACCAAACCCTACACAGAAGAACACTATAGGCAAGGACGAAGAGAGTAAATAGTGCAGTTGATGGATGAATCGAGTGAACAATATCGTTGTGAACAGTAGCATCGAGAGAGAGAAAGGAGAGAGACGTTTGACAGCCGGGCTGAACAAAGAACAAAGGTGGACGCCTAAAACAATTTAGTAGCCATTGACGGGAAGGAGAAGAAAATGCAGCCATCAACGATTGGAAAATTGAGAAAAAAGGCAAGTACGTTGAGAGAGAAGGAGGTGGCCAAAAGGGGGCTGAATGTTGAACGTAAGATGGCCGAGAGGCGGCTGAGGAAGGTGAGTCATGAGGGAGACCAAATCCGAATTGGAACAAGATGAGACTATATCGGGAACAGGTGAGAGAGATCCGATGGCTAGAAGTTGGAAGAGAGAGAAACAGACAGTCAAAAAAATAGAGAAACCGGTCAACGGCAGAGAAAACCGAGAATGGGCGAAGAAGGCTAACGGCAAGATGAAGAAAAGTAGACCACCGGCAGAAAAGGGAGGAAATCTGGCCAAGTGGGTGAATGGAAAAGAGAAATCTGGTGAAGAGAGAGAAATCTGGCAGTAAGAGAGAGAAATCCAACGAGAAGAGAGAGAAATCCAATTGGACAGCAGGAGAGAGAGAAACAGATAGGTGAGCCGTGAGACAGTGAGATTGTAAGACAAGGAGATGGGTGAGACCGTAAGACGGTAAAAGCAAGAATTATGTGAAACAACGTAGAGAAGAAATTCAACGAAGTACGTAAAGAACTCAACGTATTTCCAGACTTCTTCAAGAGAGGTTAGAAAGTGTTGCGGTGACCTTCTAAGCGGCAGTGGAGCAGCCTTTCAATTCAATAGAGGCAAGACAAGTTAGAAGAAGGGTAAATACAGTAAGTGACACTCTTTGTATTGTACTTGCCTAGTAATTGCAATATTGAAAGGAGTAGAGAATTAAAGATATCCATTATAACCTGTATTCATAAGTATAGTGGATAGTCTCGGTAGAGGGAGAGTCCCTACCACCGTGGATGTACGCCACGTTGACAGAACCACGTAAATCTCGTGTGTCCTTAATTTGCTTTACATTCTGTACTTTGAATTGAGTCGTGAACGCAGTTAAAGTTTCAGCCAACCCATAACCTAACGAAAACTTAAACAAGAACATCCGTCTTGTCTATTAGGCAAGGTGTCTGAAAGGTGACTTTGGGGACTATTGTGATTAGTAGGTAGCAATAGATCCACCTTAGTCAAGTTCGAGAAAGAGTTCACTTTTAAGAAGAGATTGAAATTGTTCATTTACCTGCGAATTGTGAATTGTGGTGATACTAATTCACCCCCCTCTTAGTATCACAAACTAGTATATCCTAAGGAGAAATTGGGAACTTCAATTGGTATAAGAGCATTGGTCTACCAGTTTGAAGCTTAACAACTTAGTGTACTAGTTTAAAGGGAACTAGAAGTTTGACTTGTTTAGCATACTGAGAAATGGAAGCCAGTACCAGCACTAGCACCACTTACGGCAAGAAGGTTCCAATCTTCAACGGAACCAACTACCACATGTGGAGAGCGAGAATGCAAGTGGTATTTGCAACCATGGGCATGAACATGGTGAAATGTGTACAGGAGGGTTTTGTGGCTCCGGAAGAAAGTAAAGACCCAACTCCATAGGAGTTAAGGTAGTTTGAGATAAATGGGAAGGCCTCAAACGTCATCATTTTAGCATTGACAGATACTGAGTATGCTAAAGTTATGGACTGCAAATCTGCCATGGAGATATGGGATATATTGCAGGAAATCTATAAAGGTGATGGTAGAATGAAGGAGGCTAAACTTCAAGTGTTCAAGGACAGATACGAATCTCTTAAAATGCAAAAAAATGATACAGTCCAAGAGTTCTTCACCAGGGTTATTGATGTTGTGAATAACCTGAGAAGTCATGGGAAGAACAAGAAGGACTCATCTGTTGTGAAGAAGATTCTGAGAATTTTGCTTGAGAGGTTTGCCTCAAAGGTAACAGCCATAGAGGAGAGTAGAGATCTCAATTCTATGTCTCTGCATGATCTCCAATGCAATCTCATTGCATATAAGATGAGGATAAAGTCAGTTGAAAGATCTGCAACAATGAAGGTATCAAAGGATGCAGCTTTCAAAGCTATGAAGCACTTGAAGATAAGAGAAGAGGAAGAATCATCTAGTGAGGATGATGATGGTGATGAGGAAGAAAGTGAAGGTGAAGTATTGGCTTATTTGGAGACGAAATTCAAAAAGGGGTCTAAGAAGGAAAAAGGACAATTGTCCTCGAGATGTTATTGTTCTGGGTAGACTGGACACTTTGCTTCTTAGTGCAAAGTGAAACTTGATGATGAAGATGAGGATGGTGATGATGAGCTGAATTAAAAATAGAGAAGACCATCATTCAAATCAAAGAAGTCCAGCAAGAAGACTGCCAACCCACAGAAGAAGAAGAGAGGCTCATTCAAGAGTTACATGAGTCAGACAAAAGAAGCTGATGAGGAGGAAGATGAAGACTCATCAAATGAACATGCCTTTATGGCATCAGCTAAAGGTGGTAGTTCAACCTCTGAAGAGGAAGAGGAGGTTGATGAAGAAGAGCTAGATCTTGAAGCTGAGCTGCAAGTACCTTCATAGGAGATAATCAAAAGGGGTAGAACCATAAGGAGGTTAGAGGCCCATATAAAACAAGTTGAAGCAAAGTCTGAGGAAGCTGAAAGTCAAAAGGATGAAATAAGGGCTGAACATATTAACTTGAACAGAAGATTTAAAGAACAGATCAAAATATGTGAAGACCTTACAGTAGAGCTTGGCACAAGGACTTTAACAATTGAAGAAATAGAGATAGAGTTGCTGAAACTTCAGCAACAACTCAAAAAGAGTGAAGATAACTTGTAGAAGCTTGAAATGATAAGAGAAACAAGTTCTGCAAAGGGAAAGAAGAATGAAGAGAAAGTGCAGCAATTTGAGGCTGCATTGCTAAAGGTAATAAGAATGTGCCACAGAAGTTGAAAGAGAAGGTTGTGACTCAGGTGAAGATAACTGAAGAAGAGAAGATAGTTATCAAACCAAAGCCAGGGCCAAAAATGATGTATGTGGTTAAAGAGCAGCAGCCCATAATTGCTACGTGTCAGAAAGAAAAGAAAGTAAGTCAGAAAAGGGCTACAACTGAATAGAAGAAGGAAAAGAAGGTGACTGAAATGAAAGTCACACAAGCAAAGAAGCCAGCTACGTTGCCTACACAGCAAGTGATGAACAAAAGAAGACAAGTTGTGATCAGACCTAAGAAAAGGTAGTTTCAAGGTCATTGCCTTTATTGTGGAGTTTGGGGTCATAAGGCAATTAACTGCTGGTGGAGAAGGCCGATATATGTCTCCAACTTGAGAAGATATGATGTTACATACAGGGGAAGACTGTATAAAATTCAAAAGAGAACACCTGTCATGAGTTCTTGCATATATTGTAAAAGGCGAGAACACACTAACAAGGATTATCGGTGGAAGCCCAAACATGTAGTTTCAAAGAACAAGTTTGCTATATTGGCAGACTTGGAATAGTGTGAATGGTGTGAGTAGGATGATCATAATGCCAAGAGATGCATGATACTTCTCCCTGAGCAAGAGAAGGCACTCAATGACAGTGAAAACAAGCGGTGCAGTCAAAGCTGAGAAAAAGGAGAAAGCTATCTTCCAACCAGTCCAAAAGAAGGAAATAAAGCTAAAAGGGAGGTGGCTAATATAGCTGAAATTGCACTGAAGGCTGATTGCAAGGATAAGCAATGGATCCTTGATAGTGGATACACTTCGCACATGACGGGAGACAAAAGTGAATTATCAAAGCTAAACAAATCAAAAGAAGGCAGAGTCAAGTTTAGCAATGATGATTCACTCAACATCAGTGGTCAGGGGTCAGTAAATATTGGAAGAGGAAAGCTAAAAGATGTTTTGCACGTTGAAGGACTCAAATATAATCTAGCATCTATCAGCAAACTATGCAATGAAGACCATAGGGTAATATTCACAAAAACAGGTTGTCAGGTCAAGAGTAAAGAAGGTAATACTGTTGCAGCTAGGAAGAGAATAGCTGAAAATTTGTATGTGATTGATGAAGAAAGAGATCCTCTTACAACTAAGACTGTGCAAGAAAGAAAGCCAAAGAAAATGTGGATCAGTGCTCATTAAGAAAATCAAATCACAGGTGACCCATCAGCAGGAGTTACAACAAGAAAAAGAATTATGGGAGTTACTGCTTTACTCTCACAAGTTGAATATAAATCTGTTGAAGAGGCTACACAAGAGCTAACTAAAGTTCTGTCCACAGAGCTGTTTGAAAAGCACAGAATGAGTCTGTCTGTGTGAATGCCTCCTCAAGCCTGAAAATCAGGTGTATGCTCCATCTCTACTTTGCGAGTTTTTCAGATTTGTAATTGGTTGGCAAAGGGGGAGAGAAGTAACTGTGCAGGGGGAGTTGTTAAGAAAGGGGGAGTGCATATTTAGGGGGAGTTGAAACTATTGAATAGTGGCTTTTGTTATAAGTGTTGCCAACAATTACAAAGGGGGAGATTGTTGTTCCTACAGCCTTGTATGGGTTGTAATTGTTGTCAACTAAGTTTAAGTATGCAAGAAAGTAAAGCCACATAGAAGGGTAAGAAGGTAAATCCACATGGAAGGGCAAGAACGTAAATTGGCCACGTAAGCCTTATTAGGGTTTCATGGAAGAGATATATAAAGACCATGGAAGACAAAAATAAGGTAAAGCCAACACAATTGCATACACAGTAAAAAGAAGAGAGTTGGTAATATTAAGCATTCAGAAAAACCTAGACAATCGACTAACCAAAGAGAACACCAAACCTTACACGGAAGAACATTATTGACAAGGACGAAGAGAGTAAATAGTGAAGTTGACGGACGAATCGAGTGAATAGTATTGTCGTGAACAGTAGCATCAAGAGAGAGAGAGAAGGAGAGAGATGCTCGACGGCTGGGCTGAATGAAGAACAAAGGTGGATGCTAGAAATAATTGAGTAGCTGTTGATGGGAATGAGAAGAAAACACAGTCATTGATGTTCAGAAAATCGAGCAAAAAGGCAAGTATGTTGAGAATGAAGGAGGCGGCAACATAAGACGACCGAAAGGTGGCTGAGGAAGGTGAGTCGTGAGGGAGACTAGATCTGAACTGGAACAAGACGAGACCAGATCAGGAATAGGTGAGAGAGAACTAGTGACTAGACGTTGGAAGAGAGAGAAACAGATAGTCGAAAAAATAGAGAAACCAGTCGACGGGAGAGAAAACCGAGAACAGACGAAGAAGGCTGGACTGTAGGATGAAGAAAAGTAGACCATTAACAGGAAAGGGAAGAAATCCGGCCAAGTGGGTGAACGAAAAAGAGAAATCCAGTGAAGAGAGAGAAATCTGGCTAGACAACAGGAGAGAGAGAAACGGACAAGTGAGCCGTGAGATAGTGAGATCGTAAGACAAGGAGACGAGTGAGACCGTAAAATGGTAAAAGCAGGAATTGTGTGAAACAATGTAGAGAAGAAATTCGGCGAAGCACGTAAAGAACTCAACGTATTTTCAGACTTTTTCAAGAGAGGTTAGAGAGCATTGCGATGAAGTTTTAAGCGCCAGTGGAGCAACCTTTCAATTCAATAGAGGCAAGACAAGCTAGAAGGGTAGACACAATAAATGACACTCTTTGTATTGTACTTGCTTAGTAATTGCAATATTGAAAGGAGTAGAGAATTAAAGACATTCATTGTAACTTGTATTCACAAGTATAGTGGATAGTCTACATAGAGGGAGAGTCCCTACCATCGTGGATGTACTTCACGTTGACGGAACCACGTAAATCTTGTGTGTCCTTAATTTGCTTTATGTTCTGTGCTTCAAATTAAATCGTGAACGCAGCTAAAGTATCAGCCAACCCATAACAAAAACATCCATATTGTCTATTAGGCACGGTGTCTGAAAGGTGACTTTGGGAACTATTGTGATTAGTAGGTAGCAATAGAACCACCTTAGTCAAGGTTGAGAAAGAGTTTGCTTTTAAGAAGAGATTGGAATTGTTCATTTACCTACGAATTGTGAATTGTGGGGATACTGATTCACCCCCCTCTCACTATCACAAACTAGTAGATCCTAAGGAGAAGTCGAGAACTTCAATAAGCTACGTCCACGATGTGATAGGATCACTCCTAAATCCCACATTCCACTCTTGTTATCAAGGGATACAATTATGATATGAAAGGATCACCTTTTAATCACTTATGGTAGGATTACTCCTTAACCACTTACAATGATCTTCAAATTAAAGAGTTGATCTCTAAGGAGGACCTTTTTAGGTCTCACATTGAGAGGGTAAGGAAGTGAATTAGTGTAAGATGCTTATTTTTTATAAATCTTTCTAGATTTAACCTCTGTGACTTGTTAAAGTTGACGATCCAATTTTTGTCTTTCTTCTTTACGTGAGAGTGGTCTTATGGATATTAATCAAATGCATACACCTAAGAACACACTATAATTTTTATGTGGTTCACCGACAATGTGTAAGCCATTTCCACGATGTGATCAGACCACTCCTATATTAGATACTCCACTCTTGTTATCAAGAGATAAAGTTATGGTGTGGAAGGATCACCCTTTAATCACTTGTGGTAGGATTACTCCTTAACCACTTACAATGATCTTTTGATCAAAGTGTTGATCTCTAAGGAGGACCTTCTTAGGTCACATATGGAGAGGGCAAGGAAGTGAATTAGTGTGAGATGCTTGCTTTTTACAAATCTTTCCAGTTTAACCTCTGTGACTTGTTAGAGTTAATGATTAAATGTTTTATCTTTTTTCTTTATGTGAGGGCGGCTATATAGATATCAATTAAATTTAAGCACCAGAGAACACACAAAGATTCTTACATGGTTCACCCACAATGTGTGAACTATGTCCATGGTGTGATAGGATCACTCCTAAATCACATAATCCACTTTTGTTATTAAGGGATACAATTATGATATGGAAGGGTTACTCCTTAACCACTTGTGTAAGGATCACTCCTTAACCACTTACAATGATCTCCCGATCATTACGTTGATCTCCTGATCACTTAATGGACGGATCTCTACTGTAGGTTCTCTCCCCCTACTGGTTCTCTTCACTGCCAATTATCTCCACTGCAAGTTCTCTCCTCCTACTACTCATATTGCCTTACCTTGGCAGCATCTCTTCTTTGCTATCGATGCTACCTCCCCTACTACCTTGGCAGGTTCTCTCCTCCTGCTGCCTCCTTCAGCCTTAGTAGGTTCTCTTCCTTTACTACCAATGCTACCTCACCTACTACCTTGGTAGGTTTCTTCCTCTGCTATTAGTGCTAGCTCACTTATTACATTAACAGGTTGCCTCACCTGCTGCCCTGGCAGACTTTTTTCCTTATTATTAGTTTTATCCTCTGCTACTGTAATCTACTAAACTTGTTGCTAGGTCACGTTTTCTCTTCTGTTGTCAAACTTTCTACTAGGGCAAGTTTTCTCCTTTATTGCTATAAGCTACCAGACCTACTACCAGTCATGCATGCATTTGCTAATTGTGCATGCACTTATTGTCTACTACTAGTTGTGCTTACACTAGTTGCCTGATGCTGTTTGTGCCTGTTGCAAGTTGCTGGTTGTGATTCACCTGCTATCGGTTATGCATGCTATTAGTTGTGCTTACGCCTGCTACCTTAGCTGGTTGTGCTTGTACTTGTTGATATTACTACCTGCTGCAATCTATTGGCACCTGTTGCAATCTATAATTACTGCTGGTTTTCCTGCTTTTGCTATTGGAGCTTACTGCTGTTGTTACAATCTACAATTGCTAGTTGTCTGCTTGCACTTGCTGGTGTTGCAAGATATGCTACTAGTGTTGTGGGTTATTGCAGGTGTTGTAGGCTATTGTTGGTGTTGTGGGTGACTGTGGTGTTGCTGGTTGCTATTGGCATTACAAGCTGTTGCTAATGTTAAGTAGGATGTGTTACTGGTGCTGCCTGCTACAAGTTGTTGGTTTCTTTACTACAATTGTAGGGTTCCTTAGGTGGTTGCTGCAACTCTTTCTCCCTTTCGTTTGGTAGGCTGTTGCCTTCTTCTTTCTTTGGTGTTGCTATTGCACACCTTCTTCTTTGGTTTGGTGAGGCTGTTACACGCCTTTCTTTCCTTGGTGTGGCTGTTGCACATTGTTCTCTCCTTGGTGTTGCACCTCTCCTTGGCTACAACACTCTTGGTTGTCTGCACCTCTCCTTGGCTGCAACTCTCTTACCTGGTTGCTGCTACACCCTCCTTGATTGACTGCACTTTTTTTTCCTTAGCCAGTCACTCTTTTTTAGTGGTATTTGTAGAGCCTTGAGATTAGGGTTATACAATCATCAATGATCAACACTGATTCCCAAAGGTTGCCCTACAATCAACAGCCAAATTTGATTATTAAAATTTAGAGTCAACAGTTAACATTGACTACCTAAAATTTAGGGTCAGTGGTCAAGGGTCAACGGTCAGCCTTGACCACTAAAATTTAAAGTCAACAGTCAATATTGATTTATTGACTTTAGGGTTGACCTGCCATCAACGGTTTGCCCAATGACGTCTTTGCATCTTAACGACATTCAAAACATCAAATCAATAAGAACAACTATGTGAGATATTATTGACAACAAATCCAACATTAGCCATCCACGATGGGCTCAATAATCTCCCAATTACTTAATAGATTGATTTCTCAATCACTCCAAGGGCATCCCACTCTTTTTCAACAATTTTGTCAAATGGTTTGTGACTAACACTTTCCTAAGAAAGATCACTTAATGTGCACAAGCTGCTAGTGCACAATGTAGATCTTTTCTTCCCCTGCTACCTTGGCAGGTTGCCTCTTCTATTGCTTCAAGCTATCAGGGCACATTTTCTCCTTTGCTACTACAAGTTATTGGACTTGCTGTTAGGGCATGTTTTCTCCTCTGCTACGATAAGCTATCGGAGTTGCTGTTATTGCCACCTGCACCTACTGCTATTACTACCTACTGCAACCTATTGGATATACTACTGCGGATTGTGCTAGGTAGGTTGTACTGCTATAAGTTGCTGAATGAGCTATTGCAAGCTATTAGATGTCCTACTATAGGTTGTGTTGCTACAAGTTGTTCTTGTTGCAGGTTGTGCCTGTAAGCTACTAGTTTCTCCTTGGTTTGTTGCCTGCCTTTGTTACGATTGCTTACAGCTAGTTGTGCTTGCAAGTTGCTAATTTCTCCTTGGTTTACTGCCTTCCCTTGCTGTTATTACTTACTACTGGTGTTGCAATTGGTATTGCTGGTTATGGTGGTTACTACACTTGTTGTTGTTGCTGCTATTGCTACCAGTTGTTGCACTTGTCCTTGAGTGGCTACTGCAACTTCTTCCTTGGGTGGCTACTGTAACTCCTTCTCCCTTTCATTTGGATGACTGTTGCCTTCTTCTTCTCCCTTTGGTTTGGCCAGCTGTTGCCTTCTTCTTTCTTTAGTGTGGCTACTACACACCTTCTTCTCTGGTTTGGTGTGGTTGTTGTATACCTTCTTCCTAGTTTGGTACAGCTGTTGCACGTCTTCTTTCCTGGTTTGGTATTGTTGCTGCATGTCTCTTTGGCTATTTTGGTGTTATTGCTAGCTACTGCAACTCCTCCTTCGATTGGTGTAGCTGCCTCTTTCTTTGGTGGTTGATGTCACCTCTTCTTTAGCCGATTACAACTACAACTCCCTTGGCCAGCTGCTGCTCTCTTCTTGGCCAACTACTAAACTCTCCTTGGTTGGCAGTACCTGTCCTTAATGGTTGCCTTCTTTGCCTTGGCTGATCATTCTCTCTTTGGTGGTTGCCTCTCTCTTTATTGCTTAACCTCTTTTTGTTGTCCTCTCTTAAAATTCTACAACATACATATGTCTTGCAAGATGCATGAGGGTATTTATAGAACCTTGAGATTAAGGTTACATAATCATCAACAGTTAGCATTAATTCCCAAAGGTTGCCCTACAATTAATGGCTAAATTTGATTCCTAAAATTTAGGGTTAGTGGTCAAGGGTTAACAGTCAGCCTTGACCCCTTAAAATTAGGGTCAACGATCAACATTGACTCATTAACTTCAGGGTTAACTTGCCATCAATAGTTTTGCCTAATGACCGCTTTGCATCTCAACAACATTCATAACTTCAAATCAACACAGACAACCAAGTGAGATGATGTTGACAACAAATCTAACATTAGCCATCAAAATGGGCTCAACAACTGATAGCAGTGGAAAAGAACCTACAGTAAAGATAATCTATAGATGTAGAGAACTTGCAAAGAAGAGACCAGTAAAACTTAAGCAAAGACCGACAATAAGGAAGGAGAAGATCCACTTTTTGCATTAACAGCCTATGCATATTCAATGATCCTTCTCAAGAAAATGTTAGTTACTAACCATTTTATAAACTTCATGAAAAACGGTGGGAGACCCTTGGAGTGATCAGGAGATCAATCCTTTGAGTGATTGGGAGATCATCTCATCTGGTGATTGAGAGATCAAATCTTTGAGTGATTGGGAGATCAACTTTTCTGGTAATCGGGAGATCATTATAAGTGGTTAAGGACTGATCCTTCCATAAGTGGTTAAGGACTGATCCTTCCATAAGTGGTTAAAGACTGATCCTTCCATAAGTGGTTAAGGACTGATCCTTCCATAACTTGATTGTATCCCATGATATCAAGAGTAGATTGTGTGATTTAAGATTGATCCTATCACATTATGGGTGAAGCACATAAAAATTATCATGTGTTCTTGGTTGCTTACATTTGATTAATACCAATACAACTACTTTTACATAATAAAGAAAGATAAAAATTGGATCATTGACTCTAACATGCCACAAAGGTTAATTAGGAAAGATTTGTAAAAAGCAAGCATCTTACATTGATTCACCTTGCCTTTTAGCGTGAGGCCTAAGAAGGTCCTCATCATAATCTTTTTATGTACTTCTTAAAAAAGGGGGTTAATCAAAAGATCATTGTAAGTGGTTAAGGAGTGATCCTTCCACAGTGTTTATGAAGAGATCCTTCCACTACATCAACTATATCCCTTGATTGCAAGAGTGGATCATATGATCTAGGAGTGATCATATCACTTCATGGATGTAACTCACATATTTTGGGTGAACCACGTAACAATTCTATGTGTTTTTGGGTGCTTGCACTTGGTTGATATTCATGTGGTCATTCTTATATAAAGAAGTAAGATAAAATTGAATCATAGAATTTAATAGGTCACTAAGGTTAATCTGGACAGATTTGTAAAAAGTAAGCATCTCACACTGATTCACTCCTTCCCTTTCTTAGTGTAAGATCTAAGAAAGTCCTTATTAATTGGTATTAGAGCTTTAGGTTCCTCTATTGATCCATTTTGCCTACTTTGATTTGAAATTTTTTGCTACTGCTGAGAATCTTTACATCTATTATTAGTTAATATCATGAAAAGAATAAATAGTGTTAATAGTTAGGGTATTACCACGTTTGATGGACAAAATTATCAATTATGAAAGAATAGAATGCTCCTATATCTGCTATCATTTGGTTTGGATATGTTTGAATCTATTGTCAATGGCTGCACTCTTACTACTGAAGATGCTTATTGAGCCCATCTTTGATAGCTAATGTTGGATTTGTTGTCTATAGCATCTCATAGATTTGTTGAAATGTGTTTGTTGCCCACAAGTGTATTTTGTATTAATCAAGGAGCTTAAAATGCAGAGAGAACATTGGTTAAAACTATTAGTAGTAGGTCAACCCTGAATTCAATGAGTCAATGTTGACTATTAACCCTAAACTTTATGAGTCAATGCTAACTATTTACCCTTGACTGTTGATCCTAAATGTTAGAAATCAATGTTAACCGTTAATTGTAAAGCAACTCTTTCAAATCAATGCTGACTGTTGATGATAGGGAAACCCTAAACTCAAGGCTTATAAATATATCCATGTAGCTGTTAAGAGAGGTGTGCTCTACAGAAAATTTCAGAAGGAATGACAAGAGAGAGTGCTGCAAAGACATAAGCGTGCTATAAAAATAGAAGAGAGAAACATGGTTGCTACAAAATAGAAGGAAAAAAAATGTGTGCTACTATAAACTAAAAGAAAGAACTAGATAGAGGAAGAAAACACGTGCTACTGCAAACTAGAAGAGAGAACTTGGCAGAGGAAGAAAATGTGTTTCTGTAAACTAGAAGAGATGACATGGCAAAGGAAAAAAGACTATGTTACAAAACCCTGAGAGAGTGTGTGCTACAAAACCATAAGCGTGTGTTGCAAAAATAAAAGAGAGAGATCGGTAAGAAAGAGTGCTGCAAACCATAAGAGAGCTGCAAAAATGTGTTTTGCAAAAAAGAAACGAGTGCTACAAAAACATGTCCTGCAAAAGAGAAAAGAGAGCTACAAAAATGTGTCTTGCAAAAAAGAAACAAGAGCTATAAAAATGTAAGCTGCAGAATAGAAAGTGTAGCAGCATCTAGGAGGAAAGACAGCAATAGGATTTAGGAGGAGAAAGTGCAGCAGCATCCAAGAAAAGAAAATAGTAGCAATGCCAAAGGAAGAAAAAGAGTGCAGTGGTAATAAGGAAGTAGCAAGGAGAAGGTAGCAACTATAGTAAGGATAAGGCAGTAGCAATAGCAAGAAAGGGAAAGCCTCTAGTAGTAGAAGAGAAAGAGAGAGTGCATGGCAAAAGGAAGTAGCTTGAAGTAACAGAAGGAGGAACCTTTAGGGACAGAAGGAGGAACCTATAGAGGTAGAAGGAGAGAACCTGTAGAGGAAAGAACGTACAGAGGAGGATCCTGTAAAGAGCGAAACCTACAAAGACAAGAGGGAACTTGCAAAGACCAGAGAAATACTAAAGGGGAGAGAACTTGCGGTAGAGAGCACTGATAGCAAAAGAAAAAACCTACAAAGGCCGAAAGAGGTAGCATCGATAGCAAAGGAGAAAACCTGCCAAGGCAGGAGGTGGCACTGGCAGTAGAGGAGAAAACCTACCAAGGTAGAAGGAGGCAACACCGATAACTAAGGTGAGAACCTGCCAAGGTAGAAGAAGGTAGCACCGACATTTAAAGAGAAAACCTTGATAAGTCCATCATTGATGACTAATGTTAGATTTGTTGTCAACACCATCTCATATGGTTGTATTTATTGATTTGAGGTTATGAATTCCATTGATTTGAGGTAATGATTGTATAGTTCTAATCTTAAGGCTCTATAAATACCTTTATGTGTCTTGTAAGAAGAGTGTGCTATAGAATTTTTTGAGAGAACAAAACCTAATTACAGCAGCCGGCGAAAAGAGAGAGAGAGAGGCAACAAGGCAGTTGACCACCATACCAACAAACTTGAAGCAGCTAGCCATTCTCACCAGCACCTGTAGCAGCTGGCCCTTACCAAGTTATAGCAGCCAATGCTCACTAGGTTACAACACTTGTAGTAGTCAACCCTAATCAGCACCTGCAGTAGCCAGCGCACACCAAAACTTGCAAAAGCCAACCTTGAATGAACAATTTGGCAGCCAAGAAGGACAAATCAAGAGGTGGTGTAGCAACTTATGAATCCAGCAACCATGGGAGACAAACTAGAAGGTGGTGCAGCAACCTATGAATTTGGCATCAAGGGAAGACAAACAAGGAGGTAGTAGCTTCATCAAGAAACTAATAGCCTGCACCAACAAACCAAAAGGTGGCAGCCTGCACTAGCAAACCATAAGGTGGTAGCCTGCACCAGCAAATAAGAAGGTAGCAGGTCCAATAGAAGGTGGTGCAGTAGTAGGAGGTCTCCACACCAGTAAACCAAAACCAGCAACTGTAGCAGCATCATCTGGGATCAAGTAGCAAACCAATAGTAGGAGATTCTTGCACCAGCAATCTAGGAGGCTTTCCAGTAGACCGACAGCACTTTAGGAATCTTTCTAGCAAAGTACCTTAAGAGGTTTCCAGGTAGCAGAAGCACGTCCAGGAATCAAGCAGCAAATCAGCAACCACTTATAGAAATTGTAGCAGTAGGACCAAGAATCAGCAATGCATACAAATAGCAATAGCTGCCTGCGGGAACAATGGCAGCACGTCTAGGAGGCTATACCAGCAAGTGTAGTGTGCCCAGCAACCAAATCAGCAACAACCGCGATGTGAGTGGACAGCAACAGCATGTGCAGGAGGCTATACTAGCATGTGCAACATGCCCAACAACCAAATCAACAATAGTAGTGGCACAAGGGGACAGCAGTAGTGCATTCAAATAGCAGCAACAGCACATAAGGACAGCACCGATAGTGGTTGGGATAACACTAGTAGCAAAGGAAGGAAAAGATCCATATTCTACATTAGCAATCTATACAAATTAAGTGATTGTTCTCTAGGAAAGTTTTTACCATAAACTCTTGATAAACTTGTTGAAAAAGGGTGGGATACCCTTGGAGTGATTGGAAGATCAACTCCTTGATTAGGTGATCGTTGTAAGTGATCATTGTAAGTAGTTAAGGAGTGATCCTTCCATAACCAAACTGTATCCCTTGATAACAAGTGTAGATCGTGTGATTTAGGATGGATCCTATCACACCGTGGACATAGCTCACACATTGTGGGTGAACCACATAAAAATTGTTGTATGTTCTTGGGTGCTCGTGTTTGATTAATATTTGTACGGTCGATCTCATATAAAGGAGAAAGATAAATAATTGAATCATTGGCTCTAACAAGTTACAAAGGTTAAATCTATATAGGTTTGTAAAAACAAATATCTCACACTAATTCACCCCACTCTCTATGTGAGACCTAAAAAGGTCCTTATCAAACTTGCCAAGGAAAAAAAAGGTAGCACCAGTAGCAAAGGAAGGAGAAGATCCATTTTCTACAATAGTAGCTTGTGCACATTAAGTGATCTTTCTCAGGGAAGTTTTGTCATAAACTTTTTATGTACTTCCTGAGAAAGGGTGGGAGACCCTTGGAGCGATCGAGAGATCAATCTTTCAAGTGATTAGGAGATCAACTGTTATAGTGATCGAGAGATCATTGTGAGTGGTTAAGATGATCCTTCCATAACAACAGCTATATCCCTTGATAATAAGAGTGGAACATGTGATCTAAGTGTGATCCTATCACACCATGAACGTAGCTTACACATTAACGTAACTTACACATTATGGGTGAACCATGTAAAAATTCTATGTATTCTTGGGTGCTTGTACTTATTTGATATCCATGCAACCATTCTCACATAAAAAAGCAAGACAAAAATTGGATCATCGACTTTAACAAGTCACAAAAATTTAATTTGGACAGATTTGTAAAATATAAGCATCTCACATTAATTCAACCCCTCCCCTTCTCAATATAAGACCTAAGAAGGTCCTCATCAATGCTACTATGATGCCTACTGATAAAAAGAATTTAGAGTATGATGGAAAGGCTAACATGCCTTATATGACTCCTTATTAGATAAAGAATTCACCAAAGTGATAGGGTGTAACACAACCAAACAAATTTGGGACAAATTAAAGAATATTTATAAAGGAGATAAGGTTGTGAAGAAAGTCAAGTTGCAAATCTAAAGTAGTTGATTTAAAGATATAAAGATGTTGAATGATGAATTGATGGATGCCTTTTTTACAAGAGTAAATGAAATTGTATGCTCCATTAAAGGGTATGAAGAGGAGATCAACGATGTTACTATAGTAAGGAAGATACTTAGAACCTTACTAGAAGCTTATAATATCAAAGTTTCTTCCATTGAAAATAGAGATTTGGATAGGCTAGCCCTAGATGATTTACACAACATATTGGTGACTTATGAAATGAGAATAACCCTAGTGAAGAAAAAAAAGAAGCCTAAAGCAGAGAAGGAGTTGACCTTCAAGGTAATAAAGAAATTAAAGATTAAAGAACAAGAAAAAGACTCCAACAACAGTTCTGAATTAGAAGATGGTGATGCTAAAATTTGACAAAGTCATGACATATATCACCAAAAATATGAGGAAAGGAAAAGGGAAGTATAAAGGAAAATTACCCTTGAAAATTTGACAAAGTCAGATGATGATGATAAGCCTGCCTCAAGGAGGAGAACAAAGAAATCCAACTATTCTAAAGTTGGGAATTCAAGCACCAAAGGGAAAAAGAAATTTGTCAATTCTAAAAGAAGAAATTTATTGAGCAAGTTGAATAAAGAAAATTTTGAAGAAGAAATTGATGATGATTTAAATGATGATGTTGTAGAAAATGTGCTGGTTATATAGGTAGTTGATGAAAAAAAATCCTCAAGTAATAAGGAATCAGCTGAAGAGGAAGAGAAAGATATGGTGCAGTAACTTGAGAATGAATTGAGAGTGATGAGGACATTCTTAGGTCTCACACTAAGAAGGGGAGGGGGTGAATTAGTGTGAGATGTTTGCTTCTTACAAATCTTTTTAAATTAATCTCTATGACTTATTAAAGTCGTTGATCCAATTTTTATCTTTCTTTATGTGAAAGTGGTCATATGGATATCAATTAGATGCAAGCACTCAAGAACACATGGCAATTTTTATATGGTTCACCTATAATGTGTGAGCTATGTCTACAGTGTGATAGGATCACTCCTAAATCACACAATCAATTCTTATTATCAAGGGATACAATTATGGTGTGGAAGGCTCACTCCTTAACTACTTATAATGTTCTCCCGATCACTCACAGTTTTAAACTCCCGATCACTAGATGAGATGATCTCTCAATCACTCAACAGATTGATCTCCTGATTACTCTAAGGGTCTCCCACCCTTTTTCAAGAAGTACATAAAAGGTTTATGATGAAAATTTCCTAGAGAAAGATCACTTAATGTGCATAGGTTACTATTGTAGAAAATGGATTTTTTCCTTCCTCATTGTCATCTTTGCTTAGGCTTTGTTGGTCTCTTTTCTATAGGTTATCTCCATTACATGTTATCTTTGCTACAAGTTCTCTCCCCCTATTGTCAGTGTTGCCTCATTCAGCCTTGATAGGTTTTCTCCTTTGCTGTTGAGGCTACTTGCTTTTGCCTTGGCAAGTTCCTTTTCTTATTGCCAGTGCTACCTCACCTACTACCTTGGTAGGTTCTCTTCCCCTGTTGCTAGTGTTGCCTTGGCAAGTTGCTTCACCTGCTCCTTTGGCAGGTTGCTTCACCTACTATCAATGCTGCTTACCCTACCATTAGGGCACGTTTTCTCATTTGTTGCTACAAGTTATTGGACTTGCTGTTGAGGTAGGTTTTCTCCTCTACTGCTGCAAGCTATTGTACTTGTTGTTGGTGCATGTTTTCTCCTCTACTACTACAAATTGCTGAACTTGTTGTCAGGGCACATTTTCTCCTTTGCTACTTTAAGCTACCGAACCAGCTATCAAGACACGTTTTCTCCTTTGCTACTACAAGCTATCGGACTTGTTACTAAGTCATGTTTTCTCCTTTGTTGCTGCAAGTTACTGGACTTGCTGTTGAAGAACATTTTCTCCTCTGCTACTGTAAGCTATTGAAATTGCTGTTAGGATAAGTTTTCTCCTTTGCTACTGCAAGCTACCAGACTTGTTATCGAAGCACATTTCCTATTCTATTACTGCAAGCTATCGGACTTGCTGTCAGGGCATGTTTTGTCCTTTGCTACTATAAGTTGTTGGACTTACTGTCAAGTCATATTTTCTCCTCTACTACTACATGCTGTTGGGCTTGCTGCCAAGACACATTTTCTCCTTTGCTACTGCAAGCTGTCAAACCTGCTATCGAGACATATTTTCTCCTCAACTACCAGACTTGTTGCCAATTCTGCACACTGCTATTACTATTGGTTGTGCCTATATTTGCTGCCCTTGCTAGTTGTGCCTGCACTTGCTACCTTTGCTGGTTATGCTTGCATTTGTTGCACGTGTTAGTTATGCCTACACTTGCTGCTATTGTTTCCTATTGCAATTTATTGGATGTTCTACTATAGGTTATGCTACTGCTATTTATGCTTGCTAGTTACTCTCTTTGGTTTGCTGCCTACCCTTGTTGCTATTGCTTACTACTAGTTGTGCCTATAAGTTGCTGGTTTCTTCTTTGTTTACTACCTACTCTTCTTGGTATTGCTATTATTACTGCTAGCTACTGCACCTCTCCTTAAGTCGTTGCTGCAACTTTTTCCATGGGTGGTTGCAGCAACTCCTTATCACTTTAGTTTGGGCAGTTGCTACCTTTTCTCCCCCTTTTGGTTTGGCTAGCTACTGCCTTTTTCATTCCTTAGTATGGCTACTACATGCCCTTTCTTTTGGTTTAGTGTCGCTGCTGCATGCCCTCTCCTTTGATTTGGTGTGGTTGTTCTCAACTTCTTCTCTAGTTTGCTATGGCTGCTACACATCTCCTTTGCTAGTTTGGTGTGGCTACCGACTGCTACACCTTGTTCTCCCTTTGGTAAGGCTGCCTTCTTCGTCTTCCTTTGGTGTGGCTACCAGTTGCTGCAACTCCTTCAATTGGTGTGGTTACCTCCTTTTTTAGTGGTTGCTGTCACTTCTTTTTTGGTCAGCTGCAATTGCAACTCCCTTAGTCGGCTACTGCTGCACTTTCCTTGGCTAATTGCTGCTTTCCTTGGTGGCTGCCTTCTTTGCCTTGGCCAGTCACTCTCTTTTTTGGTGGCTACCTCTCTTTTCATTACTAAACCTCTTTTTGGCCAGCTACACACCTTTTGCCACTCAACCTCTCTTTGACGTCCTCTTAACAAATTCTGCAAGCCACACACTTGGCTTGCAAGGTGCATGGGGTTATTTATAAAGCCTTGATATTAAGGTTGCACACTTATCAATGGCTAGTATTGATTCCTAATGGTTGCCCTACAATTAACAGTCATATTTGATTCCTAAATTTTAGGGTTAATGGTGAACGGTCAACGACTAGCTTTGACCCCTAAAACTTAGGGTCATGGTCAATATTGACTCATTGACTTTAATTGACCTGTCATCAATATTTTGACCAACGACTTCTCTGCATCTCAATGACATTTAAAACATCAAATCAACATGAACAATAATGTGAGATGCTATTAATAACAAATTCAACATTAGCAATCAAAGATGAGCTCAACAAAGAGCTTATTCACACAAAAATTGCAAGTTAGAAAAGGAGATAAAGAATCTGAAGAAGCTAAATAAAAATTCTAATGTTTATTATTTCATCCATAGCAGTTGAGTATAAGCTTGAGTCGCAACCACATATTTAGCCTTTACAATACTTAGAGTCACTAATTTTCCTTCTTGCTATTCCATGAAACACATCTACTACCCAAATAAAATGCACCGCCAGATGTTGACTTATGTCATCACAATTTCTAGCCTAATCTGCATTTGTATATCTATACAGATTAAGCTATCAGCTCCTATCATAAAGCAGCCCATAATTAGTTGTGCCCTTCACATACCTAAGAATTCTCTTAACTGCCATGAGATGAGACTCCTTGGGGTCATTTTGAAATCTAGCATAAAGGGTTACAACAAAAATAATATCAGGCTTTGATGTTGTCAAATACAGTAAGCTTCTAATCAACTACCTGTATTCCTTCTAATCAACCATGTTGCCTTCTTTATCCTTGCTTAACTTTGTTCTAACCATGATTGGAGTGCTTACTTCCTTTGAATTCCCTATCCCAAACCTTTTCAACAGCTTACAAGCATACTTTTCTTAGGAGAGAAAATTTCCAACCTCGTTTTGTAATACTTGTAATCCTAAGAAGAATTTCATTTCACTAAGCATGGATATCTCAAAATTCTTCATCTACTCAGCAAAGGCAATGCATGCTTTTCTTGGGAGAGAAAAATTCCAACCTCGCTTTGCAATACCTATAATCCTAAGAAAAATTACCAAGCATGGATATCTTAAACTTCTTCTTCATCTACTCAGCAAAGGCAATGCATAGGGCCTCCTTTTCTATAGCAGAGATTATATCATTAATGTAAACCACAACAATTAACTAGTCTTGGTTTTCTTCTTTGATATACAGGTTATTATCCACATTCCCTTTTCTAAACTTCATGGTTTTATGTCATGTATCTAGCTTTGAATACCATACTCTTGGAGCTTGATTTAAGCCATACAAAGCCTTGTTCAATCTACACACACTTAAGCCATCATGATCAAGTATAAAACAATAAGTTTGTTTGATAAATACCTCTTCTTCAAGCTCTCCATTTAGGAATGCAAACTTCACATCCATCTAATAGACTTTGTAGTTCCTTTAAGCAATAATGGCCATGAATATTCTGATTACTTTAAGTCTAGCCACTAGAGCAAAGGTCTCTTTAAAGTTAACACCTTCTACTTGTGAATAGCCTTGCTTTGTTTCTCACAACCTCACCTTTTTCAATGAGCTTATTTTTGAACACCCACTTGGTTCCAATGATGTTTTCCCTCTAGGTCTAGGGACTAAATACCAAACGTTATTTTTTTCAATTTGGTCAAGCATTGTATTTATAGCACTCACCCATTCCTTATGCTTTAATGCTTCTTCCACAAACTTAGGTTTAACCTTGGAAATCACTACCCCTTAGTTTTCTTCTGGTCTGCACAAAGTCCTTTTTCCTACCATTAATGTTTTTGGCCTCAACTTCAGCTCTGACTCTTTTATGAGTTTGGAAATGCCTTGATTCTTCTTCTTCATCACTTATAACTTGAGAATCAATGTCTTCCTCATGTTGGATAGCCTCAGATTCATCACTGCCGGATCTCTTCAATTGTCATACCTGGTATCTTCCACATGCTATGATTACATTGCAGCACCATCTTCAATCACTTTAACAACAAAGCTGTCCACCATTTTCAGCAACCTTTTGTTGTAGCAGCTAAAGCCTCTTCCATGTGGTACATAGCCCAAGAATATGACTTCATTAGCCTTCTCATCAAATTTTTCGAGATACTTACCTTTGACTTTAATGAGGCAAGGGCTCCTAAATACTTTAAAGTGTTTTATAGTTGGCTTCTTACCATACCACAGTTCATTGAGTGTCTTCTCTGTATGTGGTCTCATCAAGCATCTATTTTAAACCTGAGTTATAGTGGTGATAACCTCTCTCTAGAAGCCATGTGATGTACCATGCTTAGCCAACATGGTTTTTGCCATCTCCATTAGGCTTCTGTTCTTCCTTTCAGCCACTCCATTTTATTGGGGTGGGTAGGGACTAGCATATTCATGCTTCTCCAAATAATCCTTAAATTTGTCATATATTCTATCTCATTGTCTATCCTAAGCCTTTTAATTTTTCCCCATAATTGGTTTTCAACTAGCCTTCTATAGCTCTTAAAGTTATGGAGAGCCTCTGATTTATGTTTCAAGAACATAATGCAAGCCATTCTTGTAAAATCATCAATAAAGGAGATGAATTACTTATCACCCTTGGTTGATCTTTGTCTCATCAGCCCACAAATGTCCAAGTGGATGAGCTCCAATGGCTTCTTCATATGGATCTCTACATTTTTGTGTAGGGCATTCACCATCTTCCCTGAAGTTTATGACTTCTCCCTAAGATCTACTAGTTTGTGATACTGAGAGGAGGGGTGAATCAGTATCACCACAATTTGCAATTCGCAAGTAAGTGAACAACTTCAACCTCTTCTTAAAAGCAAACTCTTTTTTAGACTCGACTAAGGTAGATCTATTGCTACCTACTAATCACAATAGTCCCCAAAGTCACCTTTCAAATACCTTGCCTAATAGACAATACGAATGTTCTTATTTAGATCTTCGTTAGGTTATGGGTTGGCTGATACTTTAGCTACGTTCACAACTCAATTCAAAACATAGAACGTAAAGAAAATTAAGGACACATGAGATTTATATGGTTCTGTCAACGTGACGTACATCCTTTCAATATTGTAATTACTATCCCTTACCAAGACTATCCACTATACTTGAGAATTTCAGTTACAATGGATGTCTTAATCCTCTACTCCTTTCAATATTGTAATTACTAAGCAAGTACAATACAAAGAATGTCACTTACTATGTCTACACTTCTTCTAAATTGTCTTGCCTCTGTTGAATTGAAAGGCTGCTCAACTGCCACTTCGAAGTTTACCGCAACACTTTCTAACCTCTCTTAAAGAAATCTGGAAATACGTTGAGTTCTTTTCGATGCTTCACCAAATTTCTTCTCTATATTGTTTCACACAACTCCTACTTTCACTGTCTCACGATCTCACTGTTCATTTCTCTCTCTCTTGCGATCCAGCCAGATTTCTCTCCCTTACCGCTGGATTTCTCTCCCTTTGTCCACCCATTTCAGCTCAGATCTGGTCTCACCCATTCTCGATCTAGTCTCGTCTCACTCATTCCAACTCAGATCTAGTCTCCTCAGTTCCAAATCTGGTCTGGTCTTACCTGTTTCTCTCTCTTGCCATGTCATTTCCTCACAGACCGTTAGTGTGCCAGTGCTCTGTCATCACGCATGGTTTCTCTCTCTTTTCTGTTAATGGTCCCTTTTCGACGATTCTCTCTCTTCCATGACATTCTGTCGTCACTCCTCTCTTTTGATTTTTGGCCGTCGTCTCCTCTTTTCCAATTTTTGGCCGTTGTCTCTCTTTTTCTCTCTCGACAGGCTCCTGTTCTTCGTTCAGCTCAGTCGTCAACCTTTCCTATTTCCAATAGCCGACCTCTCCTCTTCTCCCTTTTTTTCTCTATTTCGTCCGACGACTACTTCGTTTTCTCTTTCTTTCAAGTGTTATCTCTCTCTTCATCTGATGGCTTCACTATGTAGCTACTGTTCACTTGACGGTTGCACTATTCATGACGGCGGCTTCTTTTCTATTTTGTCATCCCTTGTTCTGTCGTTCCCTTGCCGTCAGTGTGCTTTGGCCGTATATTGTGTTTTTCTATTTTCTCTATTTGGCCATCCACACACTTTTGTGTTTTGCCGTGTATTCAATTGTATTGGCCTTTCCTTAATTTTATCTTCCAAGATCTTTATATACTCTCTTTCATGAAACCTAATAGGGCTTACTTGCGGCAAATTTACTGTCTTGTCCTTCTATATGACTTTTTCGTTATTGTCCCTCCATGTGGCTTTACTTTCTTGCACACTTAAACCTCGTTGACAACAATTACAACCTATACAAGGCTATGGGAACAACATTCCGCTTTTGACACGTGCTGTAAATTACATCTTTTTCTCTTCTCAGCTTAGGTACATCTCTCACAACTTCATTTCTGAATAACTTGTTTAGCCCTGTTCGTCCAAGATGTCCTAATCTTTTATGCCACAATAAGTTCTCATCTTTGGTGCTCATATAGCATATGTTTATGCTTCTAGAAACTTGGTACAAGTTTCCATTTATTCTTTCACCTTTAGTAAGGATGGCACCATCTTTTAGTCTCTTTCCTTTGCAACTATACTTTTTGAAAGTAACTTCATGTCTATCATCGCAAAACTGGCTAACAATGATTAGATTGTGTTTTAGCCATTCAACATAAAAAACTTTCTTTAATTTTAGCTTTTCTGCACCAATTTTAGTAGCACCAAACCTTGAATCTTTAAGGCACCATCATTGTCAAATTTGACTAACCCTCCATCATATTTGGCTACTCCTTTCAACATCTTGGAGTCTCTTGTTATGTGTGAAGAGCAACCACTGTCTAGGATCTATGGCTGTTTTTTTCTTAAAGCCTTTAAGGCTACTTTCACAACCATAGACGTTTCTCTTACTTTTTTCTTCTTTGCATTCCTTGATCAAGTAGCAATGGTTAATGTGTTCTCTTTTGCATTCTTTGAATGGGTAGCAATTTCAAGTAGTCCTCAGCAATATGTCCAACTCTTTCATATCTTCCATAGCTTTGTTCCAACAAATCAAACCTGTTTGTCGGTAAAATATGACATCTATCTACTTAAGACTACCTCCTTTCTTGATAGAGTCTCCCCTTAGACTCTTGCCTCACATTTTTCTTTATTCTTGACCTATTACTTTAACATACATTCACTTTGTGCCTATACTTACCGTAACTCCAACAAAATCCTTTGAACCTAGATTTATTTCTTTTACCAAGTTCATGTCTCTTTTCTTTATCAATTGATGTGGCAGCCTTCTTTACATCTTTGACAGTCTGTCTCCTTTGAATAAGAGTCTCCATCATGTCTTTCCTAATCCATTTTAACTTGGGTTGGTCTCCCTTTTCCAT
>JAHLGO010015794.1:0-15975 GCA_020615895.1 Ceriops decandra | reverse complement strand
TTACCCTCAAAGTTCAAATGAAAAGATGGGTCACTTTGATGATAAAAAGTTGACCAATAAATTTACTTATTAAAGACATCACATAAAAGTAATAAATTTAAATAAATATAAATAATTTTTTATTTTATAAAAAAATTATATTATATATAAATTATTATACATATGACCTGTCATGCGGCAAAATGGCCTCCAGCCCACCTTTACTATTAAGCAAGCAACCGTCGAATAACTGATTGCAGTTCTTGGCAAGCATAATTATCCTATTTAAGGAAGCGAAAAATAGCTTCCTAAACATCAACCTAAGCAGATATACCAGTCCTTCATATCTCAGCTTTCACTTCCTTTAATCCATCAGTTTCCTATCTCGTGTTACTATACTGATGGCCGAGGCAATTGTTTCTCCGGTGGTGGAGCAGCTGGTCTCCACCATGGCTTGTGAGATAGAACAAGAGGTGAGGCTTGTAGTGGGTGTTAAAGATGCAGTCGACCAGCTGACCAGCAACCTCACTGCCATCAAAGCGGTGCTTGCTGATGCAGAGACAAGGCAAGCGAAGGAGGCCATTGTCAGAGATTGGCTGGAGAAGCTCAAAGACGTCGCTTATGACATTGAGGACGTGTTGGACGATTGGGAAGCTGCGATTCTCAGCTCACAAAGCAAACGTGAGAGGAAGGTATGCTCCTTCTTACGGTCCTCTTGCTTTTGTTGTAAACAAGTTTGTCTGCGCCATGACATTGCTAGGAAGATAAAAGAGCTGAATGGAAGGTTAGGCAGAATTGCCCAGGAGAAAAATCGCTACCAAGTTGTTTCAACAGAGGCCAAGCAACCAATTGAGGGATCTATTACCGTCTCTAAGATTGACACAACCGAGGTGAATGGTAGGGAGGAGGATAAAGAAAGGTTGGTAAACAAGTTGTTGAGTGAGCCTAACAGACCAGACCTCCGAGTTCTCTCTCTAGTTGGCATGGGTGGGATTGGCAAGACAACTCTTGCCCAATTTGCCTTTAACGATGATAGGATAAAGGCCTATTTTGACAAGAAAATCTGGGTTTGTGTCTCAAATCCTTTTGATGAGATTAAAGTTGCCAAAGCAATTCTTGAATCTCTTGGGGGTTCTGCTCAAGAAGTTAGAGAATTGGAAAACTTACTGCAAAAAATAGGAGAATCTATTAAGGACAAAAAAGTGCTTCTTGTTATGGATGATGTGTGGGAAGAAGATTCTAAAAAGTGGAATAACTTGAAACAATATCTTAAGTTTGGGTCCAGAGAGAGTAAAATTTTGGTCACTACACGCAACAAGAAAGTTGCAATTGTAATGGATTGTTATGAAGATGATATTTTGGAAGTAGGACTTTTGTCTGAAGAAGAATGCTGGTCGATTATTAGTAAAATAGCATTGTTTGGTGGAAGGGAAGCAGAAAATTTTGATTTAGAAGGGACCGGTAGAGAAATATCAAAGAAGTGTAGGGGTTTGCCCCTCGCTGCAAAGTGTCTAGGGGGAATTTTGCGGGGTAAAAAAACTATAAAGGAGTGGCAAAGTGTTTTAAATAGTAAGGTGTGGGAATTTGAAGAAGCTGAAAGAGATATTATTCCTTCTTTATGGTTGAGTTATTACGAATTGTCCCCAAAATTGAAACGGTGTTTTTCTTATTATGCCATTTTTTCAAAAGATTATGAGATTTACAAAGATGAATTGATAGAGCTGTGGATGGCTCAAAATTACCTTGAATCGAAAAATAACAATGATTTGGAGATCATTGGTGAAAATTATTTTCAAAATTTAGAGATGCATTCTTTGCTGCAAGATTTCCAAAATAATGTCGGCAGAATAACTACCACGTGTAAGATGCATGATATGGTGCATGATTTGGCCCAATTGGTTGCACGGGATGAATGTGTTGGTGTGCAGGTCAACAGTGGTCAGGCGGAATCAATCATTGGATCTCCATCCAGCAAAGTGCGTCATTTAAGTTTAGATTGTTCAAATAATACGCCGTCCTTCAAATCCTTTGACGGTGCTAAAAAATTGCGGAGCCTTTTTATTTGGGGATCATGGTCGAATAGGTTGCGGCTCACAACAGAAGAATTATCTAGATTATTCAGTGAATCAACACATGTAAGATCGTTGAGGCTCCAATGGGGAGATTTTGAAGAGATCCCTTCCTCTATTCGTAAATTGGTTCAGTTGAGGTGGCTTAATCTGTCTCACAATGAGAAATTGAAGCAGTTGCCTGAAACACTATGTGAACTGCATAGTTTGCAGACCATACATGTTACTGGGTGTAGTAAGTTGCAGCAGTTGCCTCATGGGATTGGGAAACTAATTAATTTGAGGCATCTTCATAATTGGGGTGGCCCTAGTAGGTTGCCAAAAGGAATTGCGGAATTAACTGGTCTGAGGACATTGGAGTGGGTCCATGTTGGCTGTGATGATGATAATGCATTTTCTCTTGGCGATCTGAAGAACCTCAACCAACTTCGGGGAAAGCTTGAGATAAGAGGTTTGGGTGCACGTGATCGTCATATGGGCGAGGCTAAGCAAGCAGAGCTCAAGAAAAAGGAACACATCACTCGATTGGATCTTTGGTTTTCTTTAGGAGACGAAGAAGAACATCATCAATTGCTGGAAGCCTTGGAGCCATCTCCAAACTTGGAATCACTTTGCATATGGGACTACGGTGGTACTACCTTTCCTGGTTGGATGATTTCATTAATGAATCTGAGGTCTATTTATTTACTGAAATGTAACTTGTGTAAGCACGTGCCTTCATTGGGAAAGCTGCCGTATCTTGAGACTCTTATATTGATTAACGTGTCGGGTGTGAAAAAAGTGGGCATTGAGTTTTTAGGAATAGAACAAACTCAAATTGGTGAGAACAAAAATAAGATATCAATGTCGGCATTATCTTCATTTGTTTCTTTACTACCACCAGTTGTTATTTCTGCTTTCCCCAAATTGACAACACTCGAAATCTGGAATATGCCTATCTGGGAAGAGTGGGATGATTATTATGATGGCACTACAAAGCCTCTTCCTCCTGCAATTCAAATAATGCCATCTCTTCACTTCTTGAAAATTGATTGGTGTCCACGGTTGAAAACACTGCCAGATTATATTCTGCAAAATACAATGCTTCAATCATTGAAAATTTATGACAGCTATCTTCTCAAAGAACGCTACAATAAGGAGACAAGAGAAGATTGGTCCAAAATCTCTCATATCTCTCATGTCGAAATCGAATAAAGATTGAATGGAGAAACGAAACAAAGTAAGAGAAAAACGAGTGAACTTTATTTATTATTTTATTTTAATATAAATATCTATAATTATTTTTTCTCTTTTATTATATATATATATATATATATAATTATTTGAAATTAATTTTCACATTAAGATCTTTATTTATATTATTACAGACACTCTCAAATCCTTGCGTTCACTCACTGTCGCTGTCTCTCTGTATTTTTTTTGTTCTGTCGTCTCTCACTTCGGCCACACTCTCGGGAAGGAAGAAGAATTGAGTTTGATTTTTTTTTTTTGTGTATGTTTTAAACAATAAAAAAAATTATTAGTTGATGGAATCTTAATTTCTTGAAATTCAATTACAATTACATCTCATGCATGGGTTTGGTTTATTAAATACTAATTGCTTTGAAGAGCTGGGAATGAGTCCACTTTCCGAATCTCATTGTAGAGTTTCCAAACATTTATGATATTGTTGTAGCTACCCGAGCAAAGCTTTTGAGCAGGACCAACAAGGGTGCCAGGCACAGTTGATGCGGCCCATGAATCAGACGTTTCTCCTCCTCCTCCTCCTCCTCCTCCTCCTCCGTTTGTTTTTATTTATTTCTTTTATGGTATTTTATCTTCTCCTTCTCAGCGGCCAATGTTTATAATTCTACTTCTCAAATCTTAAGGGTGGACTGTCAACATAACTAATTGGCTATGGCCCAGCAAACAATGGTTTGGTTGAAAATGTCATGTTTGCATCTCCTTGCACGTTCTTACTGGCTTAATCAGGTACTGAAAGTATTGTTATTTGTGTTCTTTATGCAGATTCAGAAATGAACTGCCTGGTTGGGGGGAGGGGTTTATTTCCATCGGTATACAGAACTACAATCCTGATTGCCCTTTCTTTTGAGTTCATGCTATTGGTCCTCTTAAAGGTCCTACACCAGCTGTTGCTCCTGAAGACGAGGAACTGTTGCGCGATGATCATGTAGTTACCCCAGTAAAAAAGGATGGCATCAGAAAAACAGAACGTCCCACTGACAAAGGTGTTTCTTGGCTGGTTAAAATGCAGTATAGATCTCATCTTAGCATCAAATCAACAAAACAGGTAGCTTATATTGAGCTTTGCTATGCTATTTACCCGAAAAATTCATAAATTCTGTTTTATAACCATACGAAATGGAATTTAACAGTCTCTAAAAGAAAAGCAAGCTAAAGAACCGAATGAAACAGAGGACCAAAGCCTTTTGGATAACCTCAAAGACGGGTTTGTCTTCTGCAAAGTGCAACGTGAAGAAAGCAGTGCAAAATAAACCACCCATTGTTAGCCAAGTGGTGAGGGCATACCTGCGTTAGTAGTGCAGTTCTGGGTTTGAATCCCCTTGGTTCATTCCAGGAACCAAGTGGGAGCTGCAGTCGTGGGGGCCATGCTAGCAACCTGCGGTGCTTCAAAAAGTAGCCAATGATCATATTGCATCCCATTATTAAGCATGGTTTATGATGCTATACCAGCTATCAAGATAAACATGTCATGGTGACATTTGATGGTGCTCCTACAGCTGACTCAGAATCTTATATCAAGTTGGATGAATCTACTTGAGATACTTGAGAGTAACAGGTAAGTTGATTAAGTGAACTTATTGCATGGAAGCAGCAAAATTGTAGCCTAAACAACAGATGTTTGTGGTAACCTTGAGTCAAGGATATTAAATTACTTGGCGATGCAATAGTGAAGCAACAACAAAATAAATATAGTTTTGAATATTTGTGATACAGAATTGGTCCAAATATACTTGCTGCTGTGTTTCACCATGTTAGAGTGTCAAATAGCATGCAAAATCTCATTTGCTTCTGAGATCTTTTGTCTGCACCAATCCTTGTAATGCATCATGATATTTTGTTAAGGGCTTTTCCACATACTTGCTTGTAGGCAATTATGAAAGCATGTTTGAAAACAAGCTCTAATCCTGCTAATCCAGAAAATTTTTTGGCATATATGGCCTCTAATCCAAATGAGGTTGATGCATCTTATTAGAATTCTCTACTACGAAGTTTGGAAACTCCTATTGTCATGCACCAATTTATGATTGTCATAATTACACTGTTCATTTATCATTGTGGTTGCAGCTTTCAAAGGAAATATATGATGAAAAAAAGGAAATATCATACTCTTGACTTGGCAAGTACCAATCTGGATGTATGTTCCTCTGAGTTTCTAGTTGTTTTAGCAAGCAGTTGTTTAACTGCTTAATGAAATATTCTTCATGACATTTGAACAGGTACAAGATGATGACAACGAGGACATATTTTGACTTTGTGGTATACTTTCAGGCACTTCAAATTCTAAGGGTCATATTTTGAAGTGGAAGATGGCAAGAATAGATAAGGACAATAGCCCTGAAAGACACCAGCATGCTGGCCAGTGTAGTGGAGCTGAAGATGGCATGTCTGACTGATTCGCCTTGATGCTACTGTCGGTGACGATAAATCAAGGCCTGCAGTTGGTCCGGGAATTACCGTAAAAATAACTTTTTTGTAAACAGAAGGTGTACTTCTGATTACCGTAAACGATATGAAAGTCTCAAGCAATGAAAAATCCTTTGTATAGTTTGAATTTGACTTTAAGATATATAGCTTTTCAATGCCATTAAGACGAAAAATAAAAGGAAATTGTATAAAGAGGTTAAAAATTGTAGAGACATATATCTTAAAGTCAACTGCTTGGAAAAGGATTAAAACTGTCTCTTGGAAGTACTATTCTTAGAATGGTAACTAAATTAATTATTTTTGTTGATGCCTACCGAATATCTTAGTGCAACGAAGATGCTAAGGGACGAATTCATCTTGTAAGTGATCTAAACCACTCCCAAGGACAAAAAGCCAAGATTGCTTCATTTAATCAAGGTTTCGGGACTGTTTGACATGTTGCAGCATAAAAGTTTAGTAACTTTTCATGTGCAACAGGTGAATAGGAGAATTATCCAACAGCACCATCATCGGGGAAGCTGTCAGATCACAAGTAAAAGCATAGCATGAAGTGCAGCTGCTTGGCAGCAGGCCATTACAGTGTAATTAATGTCCTTTTTGTTTCTTTGGGCTGTCGTTAACAAGATGTTGCACACGAGAATCTCCAAGGTGGTCACCAATCTACTACTCGTCCAAGCAAATTCAACTCTAGAATTCTAATGAGATTTAATGAATCAATGTATCAGAGTTAAGGTGGGGCTCAAATTGAGGGCACACAATGTATCAGAGTTTCTATGTACAGGAATTCACATTCTTCAATAATGAATCATCTAACTATATGGGAATTTTGTTCTGTTCTGCATCGTTGCGAATTTCCAGGGCCAATTATTTACTGTGACAACAAAGGAAGCAAGTGAGGTCCACCCTATTTACTCTGTGAAGCCAGCTCAGAATACCAATCTAAAAATGTACTCTTTGAAGCAATCGATGCCCTGTTTTGACACTCAGCAGAAACACACAACGAAAAATCAAATCTCGACTCAAAATTCAAATTGTCGGCCTGCATGCAATCATATTTAAATATGTATTTGCTGTATGCAATATGGAAGTTGAGCGCTGACCATGCTTGCCGGCATCTAACAGCTTCTACACGTACGGCTCTCTCTAGATCGTCCAGAGCTCGTCATAGCTTGTAATACCCGAGAATGACAAGCAGGCATGGCAGAAGGTTGTCATCGCCAACATTTCCGTAAAATAGCCACCACAAGGAAAAACAAAAGGCGTCCTATTAATAATCCTCGGTGATGGCTAAATGACCATGTATATCCAAGTGGGAAGATGCGGGTTTAGTACTTTCCAAGCAACATGCAATTGCTATTGAATGCACCCAGCCAGACATTATTGAACGAAAACGTAAAAACTTATCCAGGTAGAAATTGAGAAAGGAATCACTTGAACCCCTACTAAACAACTCCAACTTGAAAAACTAACCTGAATCCTCATGGGATAAATCCTAGTACGACGCAGCTCTGATGTGGCAACAGGACACTGGATTGCTGTTTCTCGAATAAGCTGAACATGTTCCAATAAATTAAAAAAATATATCAATTTCCTAAATGTGGCTTAGAATGTGAATGGCAAGAATTAGACATCTTTGTTCATCAGTTATAAACAAGGCATGAAGCAGCTGGAATTGAGTAAGCAAGTTCACTAGGTTTAAGGAAGAGTAAAGAGCGGCAGGATGGTATAAGAAATAAACCGAATTATTCGGCAGGAAAAATTAATACCATCTTGTGGGGATAAGTGATAAGCCCAACGAGGCAATTTACAATAGCATGTGTGTTGTCTACAATAACTTCTTGTCCTGCATGCATAGGCAAATAAGAGAAAATGCATTACTAAACTTCAGTGGAGTTATTGCTAACAAGAGTGCAAGCAAATCGGGAGACAAGTCTTATTTCCCACCAGTTGGGAACCAAGAAAGAGTTGTCTGAAAGCAACTGTACTCTCAAGTATCCATCATTATTTTTGTTCACGTGCAAAGAAGGGGAGGGTAGATACCCCTACTTGTTTTCTTTCCCTTTCACCCTAAGTTTCATTCATTCATTCCCTTATAATTGCCAAAGATGGGGCAAAAGGGAGGGAAACTGAATGATACACATGCATCACTAAACAAAAGAGGCATACCATTATTATCGGTCAATATAACTGATAAAACCAGCAGTAGGTCGTATAAAGTATCTTTATCAGAAGCATCCTTGCTTAACAGAGTTAAGCCTTCCAGCAACACTGGAATTAACTGTAGAAAAAGTGCCTCGCAGCAATAAGCATGCTTGCCTCACCGGAAAACGTAATGGTAGTTTATGGTTTTCCAAAAACCAACCTTCTTTGCATCATTCAGGATGACAATCAGTGGAGAATTGGATATAATATGCACAAAAGCCCGAACTAACAAAGACCTGAAATGAAAGTGCCCAAGCATTTGAAAGCAGGAGTTAGCCTAAAATACAAGATTGGCCAGCTCTACAAAATGGCTCTTCTAGAAAAACATGAGAGACAAGGGGTTCTTTGTGGTATCAGAACTTGATAAATTAGCAGGGTCTAAGATAAGTGCAACACAAATGGACAATTAACAATTAGTTCAGGAAAGAGAGTGGACCTTGAGAATGATGAATGGGATTTGATTATCAAAGGTTGGAGGATCGGCATCATGGCTGAGAAAAATCTTTGCTTATAAAGTGGCCTTATTGTTGCATGGAACTGTTTATTCTTCAGAATCAAACGTAAGAATTTAAAATGCGTCTGCCACACATTTCATCTCAGAGGTAAGTACGGTCTACTCGATACTGTTTTTTATCGAAGTTTGTTGTGATAGATGTTGAAATATGACTTGTATTCTAATTGAGTTAGGATTATTCTTTGATCTTTATCTTATATCTTTTTATATATATATAGACATATTAAGATTATGGGAATGGTAATAGAGAAGAGAGTCTTTGTTTCTTATAACACATTTTTTTTAGTAATAAAAATATTCTCTCTGTCTTTTCTCTTCGTTAATTACTTTCATGTTGATTTCGGTAGCAAACTGGTATCAGAGCCCACAAAAAAAAAAAATACCACCCCGACTCACTGAAGAAAGAAGCCTCTCTCCTCCTCCTCGGCCACCACCGCGAGCTGTCCCCGCCAACGTCACTAACGAGCCTACCAAAATTGAAAGCTGCCTCTCTCCTTCTCGTCCACCACCGCTGTTGTCACCAATTTTATTTGTTCTTGTAGACCTAAAGGTTCTAGGTGTGCTTCTCGATCGAACCGACAAAGGTGTCAGGTCGAAGCAGAATGTGCTCAAGTTGGCTTTTTTTTTGGTAGATCTCCTTGATCATCTTCCCAAGACCACTAGTTGCTCACTCCACGTTCGCGTTGTTGCTTGTTTGCAACAACATGACGCCGATCACCACCATCGTTGATTCTAGACCGTTGAAATAGAGGCGACAAAGAGATGACAAAAAGTCCTATTTTTAAGAGCCTTGTCGAACAACCCACATAAAGAGAGAGAAGCATAAGGAGGAAGAGAGAGAGAGACCCGAACCAGGCCGGCAAGCCCCGTCACTTCGATTTTGTTTTCTCTCACCTTTGAGCCTTGAGCGCCACGATCTTCAACACCCAGCGGCCGGCACACCGAATCCCCGCCATACCGATCTGGGTCTCCCACCAACAATAGAAGCATAGCTTTCAGATCTGGAGTTAATCAGAGCCGATCCACCATACCCAGATCCGTTTGGATTTCGACGGAATACAAACCTCATAGCGTGGCTGGTCTTTCCACCCGATCGTTGCCATCATTCCTTACCATAGTCATTCAGGTTCTCGGCGTTATCACAATCCTATTGAGGAGATTAAGGAGAAGTCGATGGAAGAGGGAACAGATCGAGCCGCTGTCTTTTTCGTCTCGTCTCCAACTGGTCGGGCATTGTAGCGTCGGCGGCAACAATTGGTTGTACTTGGCTAATTTTATTAATTTGGGCCATCAATTTGTATTTCTGGGTGTTTTATTGCAATGACTTCTTCATCTTCATCAATGGTGAAGTTTGAAATTGAGAAGTTCAATGGAAACACCAATTTTGCACTGTAGCAAGTTAAAATGATGACAATTCTAACACAAAAAGGTACAAAAAGGGCCCTACTTGACAAGGAGAAGAAATCAAAGTCAATGTTTGATGCAGATTGGGATGACATGGATGATAGAACTCTATTCTCGATTCAACTCAGTTTGAAAAATGAAGTTTTGAGAGAAATCTTCGGTGAAAGAACAGTAACTAATACGTGGCTAAAATTGAAAAGTCTGTACATGACAAAATCTTTAACTAATAGGTTCCGATTAAAGTAACGTCTTTACACTCTACGTATGTCAGAAGGTACTTCTTTGAAATTACATATTGGAGAGTTTAGTTCAATTGTTATTGATTTGAGTAAGATTAATGTTCATATTGATGATCAGGATCAAGCTTTATTGCTATTGTATTCATTGCCTCCTTTATACAAACAATTTCAAGATATTATGATTTATAACAAAGAAGATATTTCCCTTGAGAATGTTAAGACTAATTTGCAGATCAAGGAGAAAATTGATAGTAGTTTGACATTTTTTGAGACACCAGATCAGAGTGTTGGTTTGATCATTGATCGAGGAAAATCAAAGAAAAGAAGTCAGAATTCAGGAAAATCAAAATCAAAATCAAGGCATAAGAATTTGACATGTAATTATTGCAAGAAGAAAGGACACATCAAGTTTAATTGTTATAAGTTGAAAAACAAGTACAAAGTAAGTGATAGTAATCAGAAGAATCATCCACCAAGAGAAGCTCATGTGGCAGCAAATGAGAGTGATGATCTGCTTTGTGTCACTCAAGGTCAAGGCAGATTTCAAAATACCTAGATCATGGACACTGGAGCCTCTCAACATATGATCCTCATAGGAAATGGTTTACCACTTACAAACCAATCAATGATGGTGTTCTGTTAGGAAATGATCATATATGTAAGGTTGCTGGGATTGGTACAGTGCAGATCAAGATGCATAACGGTGTCATTAGGACCTTGTCTAAGGTCAAACACATTCCAGATTTGACAAAGAATCTTCTCTCTTTGAGCACTCTTGAGAAGAATGGCTGTAAGATTGGGTGTGAAGGTGGAGTTCTGAAGGTTTCCAGAGCTGTAAAATTGACACATTGTATTTCTTGCATGGTTCGACAGTCATAGACTCAATTGCAGTTTCTACTTCAGTTTCAAATTTGAACGTGACAAAGTTGTGGCACATGCGACCGGGACACATAAGTGATAGAGGTATAGCTGCTTTGAGTAAGAGAGGTATTTTGTGTGGTCAGAACACTAGAAAAATGGAATTTTGTGAGCATTATGTTTTTGGGAAGTAGAAGAGGTTGAGATTTAGTATAGCCATCCATAAAATAAAGGGAACATTGGACTACATCCATTCAAATCTTTGGGGTCCTTCTCAGGTTCTCTCTAAAGGTATGGGTGTTACTTATATACTCACTTTCATTGATAATTTTTCTCACAAAGTTTGGGTCTATTTCTTGAAACATAAAAGTTAAGTGTTTGGAACCTTCAAACAGTAGAAAACTTTACTTAAAAAGCAGACTATGAAGCAGATTAAGAGGCTGAGAATAGATAATGACCTTAAATTTTGCAATAACGAATTTAATGAGTTTTGCAAAATTGAAGACATTGTTTAACACCTCACAATTGTAAAAACTCCACAGTAGAATGGAGTTACAGAACGCATAAACAGGACTTTGATAGAGAAAGTTAGATGTCTGTTATCCAATGCAAATTTGGGCAAGGAGTTTTGGGCAGAAGTAGAGCTTATTGGTTGGTAAATCAATCTCCTTCTACTTCCATTAAGTGTAAGACACCTGAAGAGGTGTGATTAACCAAACTTGTAAATTATTCTGATTTGAAGATATTTGGTTGTCCTGTTTATGCTCATGTTAATGATGGAAAGCTTAAACCGAGGGCTAAGAAATGCATTTTCCTTTGCTATGCTTCTGGTGTGAAAGGTTATAGGTTGTGATGTTTAGACCCTAAGTCTCCAAAATTCCTCATCAGCAGAGACGTGACATTTGATGAATCCGCTATACTGCATCCAAAAGAGAAAGTCTTAAAGCCAAATGATGAAGATAGTGGGAGTTCCAGGCAGCAGGTGGAATTTGAAAGTGATATTCCTTCTAAGTCAGGTCAACAGATTCGGGTTGACACTTCAGAAATAGATGAGGTTACTCTAAATACTTAACAGATACAGCTATACAATATCGCCAAAGACAGACCTGGAAGAACTATAAAACCACCAGCTAGGTTTTCATACTCAGATTTTGCTTATTGTTTGGTAGTAGCAGAAGAGGTGGAGTACAATAAACCTAGAAACTACTCAAAGGCTGTCATTTGTGCCGAATCTTCCCAGTGGAGTATTGCTATGACCGAGGAAATTGAGTTCCTGCATAAGAATCAGACTTGGAACTTAGTGAAAATTCCCAAAGATAAGAAAACTATTGGCTGCAAATGGATCTTCAAGAAGAAGGAGGGAATCCTAGGAGTTGAGGATGCAAGGTACAAGACTCGTCTAGTTGTAAAGGGCTATAGCCAGAAAAAAGGGATTAACTTCAATGAGGTGTTTTCTCCAGTTATGAAACATACTTCCATTCGTGTGCTTTTAGCTATGGTTGCTATGTATGATATGGAACTAGAGCAGCTTGATGTCAAAATTGTTTTTCTATATGGCGATCTTGAGGAAGTCATCTATATGGATCAACCCGAGGGTTTCCATATTGAAGGCAAGGAAGATCATGTTTGCAGGTTGAAGAAATCTCTATATGATTTAAAGTAGTCTCCTAGACAATTGTATAAGAAGTTTGACAGCTTTATGGTTGGTCATGGTTACTTAAGGAGTAAGTATGACAGTTATGTTTATCATAGGAAGCTACATGATAGATCATTTGTCTATCTACTACTATATGTTGATGATATTCTTGTTGCCTCTACAAGCATATCTGACATCAATAGTCTGAAGAAGTTACTTGGTAGAAATTTTGAGATGAAAAATTTAAGAGTTACAAAGAGGATTTTAGGCATGAAGATCACCAGAGACAAGCAAGTAGGAGAGTTGCGCCTTTTACAGAGAAGGTACATCGAGAAGGTTCTTGATCATTTTAGGATGATGAGTTGCAAACTGGTAAGTACTCCTTTGGTATCATACTTCAAACTTTCAGCCTTTTTGTCACCCAATAACCTAGAGGATGAGGAATATATGTCACGTGTTCCATACTCTAGTGCAGTGGGCAATGTTATGTATGCTATGATTTGCACTCGTCTAGATATTTCACAGGCAGTCAGTGTGGTCAATAGATATATGGTGAATCCTGGAAAAGCACATTGGCAAACAGTTAAATGGATACTTCGGTATCTTAAAAGCACTACAGATGTAGGACTGATGTTTAGCAGAGGCAGTAGGTTGTTTGCTGGTTTTGTTGATTCTGACTATGCAGGTGACCTTAACAAAAGAAGATCAATAACTGGTTATGTTTTCACTCTTTGAGGCAGTGCCATTTATTGGAAGGCAACATTGCAATCAACAATTGCTCTTTCCACCACCGAAGCTGAGTACATGGCAATAGCAGAAGCAGTCAAGGAAGCTATTTAGTTGAAAGGTTTGGTCACTCATTTGGGTTTATCATAGGAAACTACCACCGTATTCTGTGACAGTCAGAATGCTATACACTTGACCAAAAGTCAAATGTATCATGAGAGGACCAAACATATTGATGTCAAATACCATTTCTTGCGAAATGTTATATCTCAAAGTTTGATTTTAGTGAGAAATGTCGCTACTGCTGACAATCCAGCTGACATGTTGACAAAACCAGTTTTTTCTAGCAAGTTCAAGCATTACTTGTACTTGATTAGTGTTTGTTTTGATTGACTGGCCCTAAGGGACCATTTAGAGGAGAGATAGAAGGATTTTTATTTTGTTGTGTGTTTTGATAATACAATGCAAGGTAAAGATTTGTTGGAATATGCTTTGTATTTTAGTTGAGTTAGAATTACTCTTTGGCCCTTGTCTTATATCCCTATATATATAGGCATACTAGGATTATGAGAATGGTAATAGAGAGGAGAGTAACACTTTTTGTTTCCTATAACACACCATTTGTCTGTATGAGGCTTTAACCCTTCCACTTGAGCTTGAATGGTGCACAAAGACCCCTTCGGTAGCAAGGAAGTGGTTGATGAAAGCACACTATAGGCTTTATCAACTATTAAGTTCTGGCTTTCCTTGGAACAACATGCAACAGCAAACTTCATCACCTGCATCATTGTATTGAGAAGATTATGATATCCAAACAATAAATGTTATTTTGTTGGTCTATATCCACACTTCTCAAATTAAAGAATTATCCTCTAGATCCAGATAATGATAAACAAGTAAATGTTGTGGATGTGATGAAGAGGGTGTGCATTTTTAGATCTTATAAATACTGCAGATGTCATGAATGCAATGATGATAATTTGGACTGTCTTTAAGACATAAACTACTGAATTTCTTTTAATTAATAGTCATTCCTTGTCCCAGCAACCTTCAGTAGCTCCATCATTGGCACTCTATAATTTTCAAACTCCAAGGCTGCTCTGTGGTTTGGAGACTTGTTTCAAATGGCATAGATAGCTCATTGTTTAGTTGCATCCCCACATGCAATTGCTCAAACTTTTGTGCAAATTCAGGAAATGATATGTATCTGTATGGTTTGCTTCGATTTGCCCAATATTGCTCTTTGTCTTTCCTTCAAGTAACATGTGATGTGCACATAGTTATAATTAGCAACATACTTCTATAAATGTCTTAAATTGAGTTAAGCTTGATTACCAAAACTTGGAATAGTATATTGTTAAAAATTAATACGTTTTAAAAAAATTAATTTTCGTATTAAATAGAAAATGATTTTGTTTATTAGTAACAATAACTATTTGTTATTATTCTAACTTTTTTTTAGATGATATCATTTTATAAGTTATTAAATTAAAATTATTATAAATAGTCTCTTCTTTTTTTTCTCCAAAAATATTATTTTTAATAATTTATACCCTATACTTCTGCTAATGGATTAGTCAAATAAAAAAATAGTTGTTATAATTTGTTATACTTTGATAAAAGTAAAATTATTTTTAAAAATAATATTATATATATTTTAGACACTATATTTTTTTAGATTAATATTTTTATATTTCAAAACAAAATTCTTCTTGGGTTTCTGTCGTTTTTCTATTCATTAATACCAAAATTTGAACTTTAGATTGATTAACAAGGATAAGAGTCCATCACCCAATTAGCCATTTTCTTTTTCTTTCTTTTTCTTTCCTTTTTAAATTTATTTAAGGAAAGATCTAGAAACTTACTTGAAATGAGTTCCATATAAGTATGTTTAACAACCCTTATGTGAGAGAGTGAGAGATATCTATCGTAAATTACAATAAATTTAGAGAGAACCATCATAGGGTACATAGTAATAAAAATTGCTCAATTTGTTACATCATTAGTCAAGTTCGCCATCTCTTTTTCTTTTTCTTTTTTTTTTGTGTGATCAATTTGGACCAGCTGAAATTGAATAGTAAAAAAAAATAAAAGGTTTCTCTCATGGCTGGACTTCAATTCTATGTCAACAAGAAAGGAAATGAAAAAAAAAAAAGAAATAAAAAAGGACAGTGCATTTGTTTACAACAAGAAAATCCACAGTGGCAAGCAATTTAACCAAAATCAAATCAGCCTCCACCAGACATGGCTCCCTTGACTTCCAAGTTCCAACTTGTGTAGGTATAGACTTTCCTTGGATAAACTCTTGCATATTAACTGTGGTTGTGGTTCAATTAAAAACTATGGTCCCATGTCAATTTACTTGATTTAATGGCCTGTAGTTCTTGCAAAGAAGAACCCTGAATTTTCAGATTTTAACCACCAATATATATTCAATTTCTCATAGATAAAATGCCACATGGTTGCTATCAAAATCACACTAACATGTATCCAGAATTCTGAAAGTGCATTTGCAAAATTAAAATTTGATTTTCCATTTTTTTTGCTTTGGGGGGAGGCTGGGTAAGCGAGTTATTGCACGGCCAAAACGACAAAATATACATGTAAATTATTGGGATATGGACTTGCATTTTTCTCTCGTGTCCACATCAATGGCATGTTTCACGTGTAAGGCCTTAA